>CAUHTR010000260.1:0-56674 GCA_959609185.1 Schmidtea polychroa
GCAAAGCATTATATTAAAAATGTTTATTATAAATTATATTTAAATTTCTGAAGCTCGAATTTAATTGGATAGATAAAAATGGAATTCAAAATGGTGAGCAACAACAAAAATAGATCAATAAATTCTACACAAAGTTCATTAAATGATCCAATTTGATATCAATAATGATTTGACTATTATTGATTTATCATTTCATCAATTATCCAATCAAATTATTCAGCGCAATTTATAAATAAAATTTATTAACAGAATCAAATGATAAATTTAACATATCAAGCAGCGCAAAGCATAAATTAAAAACAGATCGATAACAGAAATAAATCAATTTTTTATTCAAATGTTTGTTTAAATTTGTCATAATTTTCCAATTTTGCACCTGAGCAGCAATTTATTATTTTTGGCTGCAAATTTATAGATTGGGATGGCAGCAGCGTAATTATCATAAATGCCCATTGGATCAATTCTGTCACCTGACGGCCTCCCCCACCCAGCATCATCAGGGCAATCTGAATATTTTATTGATTTACTCCTCCAAATGCTGGCATCTGCTGGATCGATCACATCAACATTTACCGCATGCTTGAACGGCCAATCCAATTGCTCATCATTTGCCCCACGCATCAAATTGAAAACAACCTCAATTGCATCACCAATTTCATCACCCCCAATCCAAATACTATCAATCCACACACCCAAGCACATTTTGTAACCGAATGGCCCTGAATAAAATGCCTTGCTGTAAATCCATCGATCTCTCTTTTGTTGTGATAATTTATCGATTTGCCATTCCAAAAATCCATAATTTATATATTTTACATTTCCTAATTTTGTTTCAATCAGCCGAATTTCATTGGCGCATTCCGCCATTTTAAGCTGCAACTGAATCTCAAATTCAAACATTTCAATAAATCAATAAATCACCTTTGCAATCTCCTGCTGTTGCAGCGGCTGCTCGCATTTCTCTTTCACCTCATCAATTGGCTGCCTGAGCTGCTTTGCATTTACACATCAATAACAAATCAAATCAATAATCAAACCTGATTGATTGATCCAATATTTGTCTCCATCTCCCTTCTCAATGAGCGATTCTCATCCTTCACTCCCGCCATTTCCTCATGGAATTCCTCAATTTCCCCTATGCTATCAATCAATTTCATTGCCATCTCGCACATTTCCTCCTGCAATCACAAATATCAATAAAATTAACTCAATAAAAATTTACATTGATATTATCTATTTGTTGTTTGAGTTGATCGTTTTCATGCTTCAATTGGTCAATTTCACTCCTGTGGTCAATCAATTGCATTTCCATCTCGCCCATTTGCTGCTGCAATCACAAATATATATAGTCAATATTTCAATCAATAAATCTACTTGTTGACTAATTGATTCATGCTTCAATAAGTCCATATCATAGCGTAACTTATCGATCAGATCAATCAACAAATTGCTATGTATATAATTGTCCTCATACAGATGCCCTTTCATCTCGTCATATACAACTTCATTGATTGCACAGCCAACTGCATTGAACGGGCAGCTGATTGGGCGCTTATTGCATGTCCTCATGTGGCTCTCCATCACCTCTAATTCATCTTTGAATTGACAATTTTGCCTTGGGCATTTCACCCGAATTTCTGCTATTCGACAGTTAACCTGATTGTCTATTGCAATATCATTTGCAAAATTGATCGTTTCCTTTTGACAGCGCCTTCTTGCTCCTGGACAGAATTTATCGTTTCCATCCAAATAATGCTCAATGCAATCAGAACAAAAGCGACAACCACAAGGAGCACTGCAAGCCTTTATCATTAAACATTTGCAAATGCTGCATATCAATTCACTGCTGATTTCATTATCAAATTCCAATTTATTTTCTTGCATCAATTTCCATACGCTTGCAAACATTTTATCTAAAATTATCAAAATCATTGATAAATGATAAATAATTATTAATGTAAAAATAAATCAATAAAATATTCCATTTTCATAAATCATAATTATTATATTAATTTTTTCCTGTTACATTTAAAATGTCAAGTTTATACAATTTGTTTTTTGATGCAGATAAACAAGCAATTTATAAATAATTTATATCAGATTAGATTTTCATTTGCAGTTTAATGTTAGTTCTCATTGATTTTCTCAATTTATTTGTGACAGCAATTTATCAATATTTGATAAAATAGAAAATCAAATAACCTTGAAATATTTATTCAGTATTTAAATCAAAATTTATAAAAAATGAGTAACAATTGAGAGGAAATTTAAATGCAAAAATGTGACAAATAGGACAGAAAATAGAAAATAATTGTAAACATAAAGTTTTTGTGCTTCACATGTTTTGTACAATTAATAAAAGTATTTGTACAATTTGTATTAAATTAATCAAAATATAAATTTCAATGTAATTGTGCAAATATCAAAACCAATTCCAGGTCAAATTGTATAAATAAATTTATATTCAATCGAGTTATTCCATTCAAATGTGTAACGCCACAGTTGTAATATCTGAGCACATTTATTTGAGCTCATCAAAAATAGTCCAAACAAACACCAAATGAGTAGAGCAATAATAAAAGGTCACAATTTATAGAAGGAAATTTTTTGCATTGCAATAAAATTAAATAATAATTTAAATCAATTAAAAAAAAATCAGCAAAAATTTCTTGTTAGAATTGAATAGATAAATAACATGAGCGGTAATTTAAATTTCACCTCATCGAAACAAATGAAGTTTTGACAACACTCACTCTTCCTAACTTTTCACATACATTACGAATTTAAAATAAATAAATGTTGACGGATAATGAGGAGGAGTTTTAGGTACTTTGAACCTTTCTATTTCAATTTTGAGGAAAAATAAAATTTAATTTTTTAATTATAACTTGCAAATTAAATTGAATAGCTCTGGAATCTGCCAAACTGGAACCTTTATTTGCATCGACAAAATAACACGGAAATCGTTAAAAGGAAAAATGTTTTTGAGCCCTTAATTAGCTTTAATTTTAAAATTTGAACCTTAAATCACTTATTTGAACCCATTGATTACTTTAATTCAATTATTAAACCCATCATTTACCTTTATTTCATAATTTGAACCCATAATTTACTGTAATTCAATTTTTAGACCCATAATATGCTTTATTTTAAAATTTACCACGTTTTTTAGTGTAGAACATTTTTTGTATTGAAATTCTTAGGACCAAGAAGACCGACCTTAATTTATTTTGAATATTATATGCTTTTTTGTGGTAATCGGATTTTTGTATTGAAAATCCCTGGACCATCGAGATCACTATAGTCTGAATAATTCATGCTTTTTTAGTGGTAATTGAATTTTGTATTGAAAAAAAAATTTTGTATTGAAAATCCCAGGATCAATCGAGACCCCCTCACTACAGTTTGATAAAAAAAATTTTGTAATAAAAATCCCTGAAAGCAAAAAAAGTGAGTTGGAACAATTGCGTAATCAAATGTTAAAAAATTTTACCCTCCCCCAGGGGTAATTGTTCCAGGGCACCCTTAACTACCTACTAAGGTTATTTGATTTTCTACTTTTTATCAAATATTGATAAATTACTGTCACAAATAAATAATAATATCAATGAAAACTTACATCAAACTGCAAATAAAAATCTAATCTGATAAACAATATTTATAAATTGCTTGTTTATCTGCATCAAAAAACAAATTGTATAAACTTGACATTTTAAAAGTAACAGGAAATAATTAATGTAATAATTATGATTTATGAAAATGGAATATTTTATTGATTTATTTTTACATTAATAATTATTTATCATTTATCAATGATTTTGATTATTTTAGATAAAATGTTTGCAAGCGTATGGAAATTGATGCAAGAAAATAAATTGGAATTTGATAATGAAATCAACAGTGAATTGATATGCAGCATTTGCAAATGTTTAATGATAAAGGCTTGCAGTGCTCCTTGTGGTTGTCGCTTTTGTTCTGATTGCATTGAGCATTATTTGGATGGAAACGATAAATTCTGTCCAGGAGCAAGAAGGCGCTGTCAAAAGGAAACGATCAATTTTGCAAATGATATTGCAATAGACAATCAGGTTAACTGTCGAATAGCAGAAATTCGGGTGAAATGCCCAAGGCAAAATTGTCAATTCAAAGATGAATTAGAGGTGATGGAGAGCCACATGAGGACATGCAATAAGCGCCCAATCAGCTGCCCGTTCAATGCAGTTGGCTGTGCAATCAATGAAGTTGTATATGACGAGATGAAAGGGCATCTGTATGAGGACAATTATATACATAGCAATTTGTTGATTGATCTGATCGATAAGTTACGCTATGATATGGACTTATTGAAGCATGAATCAATTAGTCAACAAGTAGATTTATTGATTGAAATATTGACTATATATATTTGTGATTGCAGCAGCAAATGGGCGAGATGGAAATGCAATTGATTGACCACAGGAGTGAAATTGACCAATTGAAGCATGAAAACGATCAACTCAAACAACAAATAGATAATATCAATGTAAATTTTTATTGAGTTAATTTTATTGATATTTGTGATTGCAGGAGGAAATGTGCGAGATGGCAATGAAATTGATTGATAGCATAGGGGAAATTGAGGAATTCCATGAGGAAATGGCGGGAGTGAAGGATGAGAATCGCTCATTGAGAAGGGAGATGGAGACAAATATTGGATCAATCAATCAGGTTTGATTATTGATTTGATTTGTTATTGATGTGTAAATGCAAAGCAGCTCAGGCAGCAAATTGATGAGGTGAAAGAAAAATGCGAACAGCAGGAGATGGCAAAGGTGATTTATTGATTTATTGAAATGTTTGAATTTGAGATTCATATGCAGCTTGAAATGGCGAAATGCGCCAATGAAATTCAGCTGATTGAAACAAAATTAGGAAATGTAAAATATATAAATTATGGATTTTTGGAATGGCAAATCGATAAATTTTCACAGCAAGAGAGAGGTAAAGTGATTTACAGCAAGGCATTTTATTCCGGGCCATTCGGTTACAAAATGTGCTTGACAGTGTTGATTAGGGGTTATGGTGCAATTGATGTTTATTTCCATTTGATGCGTGGCGCAAATGATGAGCAATTGGATTGGCCGTTCAAGCATGCGGTAAATGTTGATGTGATCGATCCAGCAGATGGCAGCATTCGGATGGGTAAATCAATAAAATATTCAGATTGCCCTGATGATGCCGCATGGAGGAGGCCGTCACGTGACAGAAATGGTCCAATTGTCATTTATGATTACGATGATGCCATCTCAACCTATAAATTTGCAGCCAAAAGTGATAAATTGCTACTCAGATGCAAAATTTTAAAATTATGACAAATTTAAACAAACATTTGAATAAAAATTGATTTATTTCTGTTATCGATCTGATTTTAATTTATGCTTTGCGTTGCTTGATATGTTAAATTTATCATTTGATTCTGTTAATAAATTTTATTTATAAATTGCGCTGAATAATTTGATTGGTTAATTGATGAAATGATAAATCAATAATAATCAAATCATTATTGATATCCAATTGGATCATTTAATGAACTTTGTGGAGAATTTATTGATCTGTTTTTATTGTTGCTCGCCATTTTGAATTCCATTTTTATCTATCTAATTAAATTCGAGCTTCAGAAATTTAAATATAATTTATAATAAATAGTGAAAAATTAAAAATAAAAAAAATATTAAAAAAATTTTAAAAATTAAATTCAAAAATAATAAATTTTAATAAATAAAAATTAAATAAATGAAAATAAAATAATAATAAATAATTAATAATAAATATAATTTATAATAAAATAAAAAAATAATAAATTAATCCAATAAAATAATTTTAAATTAATATTAATAAAAAATAATTAAATTTAAATAATAAAAATAATTTTAAATAAAATTTAAAATATAATCAAGAAAATATAAAATAAATAAATTTTAGTAAAATATTGAAAATTTATTATTGATTAAATATTAAATTTTAAAAAATTAAATTATATTTTGAAACCTTTTTAATATAATTTAATTTTACGTAAATTTAGCAGTGTAAAAATTATTTATTGGAAATAATAATAATAATACAAAATTGTTAACAAATTTATATTTTTAAATTTTTACTTTTTCATTTTATATTTGGATTTGTATTTTCTTTCCAATATCAATAATTCAATATCAGAGGGGAACAAAGGCTCCCTGTCAAGCAGGATGATTCCTCTCATCATATTTTCGGGTTTAGTTTTATTAGGAATTGCCAGATAGTCATTCAAGTTATCTAGTATAATTTCAATTTCTATTTTCTGTATTTTCTTCATTTTACTAAACACATTTGTATCATAATTTCATCTGAGTAAAAAAAAAATCAAATTTTATTATATTAAACCATCAGGCCCATCGGGCATAAAGGGAGATATTCTCGACCCTTTGAAATCTAAAGCTTTTTTCTGTTATCTGGCGAACGCTGAGCAGGTGCTCAAGCGTTAAACGAGAGGTCTGATTGGTTGATGTTGAAGTTTCTTGAGACAATCTCCACTTCCATATAATAAAAATATTTTGGGTATAAATAAGGTTATGCATGGACATACAGTATTATATATAGGATATAGTTGGTGAGTTTTTGGTAGTTCAGAAGAATAGTGGGTAGACGATGTGGGAGGTACAGGTTGGAGGTAGTTTGGATGGTGAGGTTTTCTTTGTACTAGTGTGTGAGGTAAAGGGTTAGAAGGTTTTTAAGGTAGAGGTTGGAAGACATAGGGTAGTGGTTTAATAGTATGTTGGGTGTGAAGGTTTTGGGTGAAGAGGTTGGTGGAAGGTAAGGTTGGGCGGTAGAGGTTGGGAGGTAGAGGTTGGGAGGTAGAGGTTGGAGGGCATAGTATGGAAAGGTAGAGGTTTGAGAGTAGGTTGTAGGGTGAAGGCTTCTTAAGGCTATTTAATGATAAGGTATAGGCGGGTAGAAGTTGGAAAGTTGGATGAAGGGTTGGTGAAAGGTTGTTTCGAGAGGTGTAGATTTTTCTTGAGACCAGTGGAAGAGAAGGGGGTAGTGGTAGGAGTATAGGTATTGGTTAGTCGATGGTGGTATTGGTAGGGTTACAAATATTAAATATAAATAAGCAAATATAGGAATGAGGCAATACAACAAAAGAGACTGGTAGAATTGGTTGGGTTGACGCTTGATTGGTCAGGATTGCCGGATTGATCAGTCACAGTTAAAACACATATAACAAAAGAGACTGTCTGGGTTGAATGGGTTGATGCTTGACTGGTCAGGATTGCCGGATTGATCAGTCACAGTTAATATGTCCTTGTAGTAAGGCATGTCCATCCGCTGTCCTTATGTTTTTTGAATGATTGGCAATTGAGGTAGTGTTAGGCAGTCGCAGTGGCTTTTTTTTTCTTTTTTGCCATCATTGGGTATTCAACATGGGGGGGGTCCTTTCTAAATAAGCCGGTTGCCCGAGGAGGTGCATGGTATAGAACATGGGTATTCAACTAAATATTATGAAGGGCCAAATTTTTCTTATAACGGCAATCGAGGGCCGTATCAATTAAAAAGTAGTTAGTTTTGTAGCGAATTACAAAGTAACAAAAATAAACTGGTTTTAGTGATTGTTATTCTATTACCAAGTATTATAATGTATTAATAAAATATTTCAAATCGATGAGAATCTGCATTCAAAAATTATGGGGTAAGCAAGAAATGTATATCGCTTAAATATATTTTTTAAAAAACAACAAATCCATATTAGCTGATCTATTTTAATACGCCTTAAGGTCAAATATTATACATAAAAAAAAGTACCTGTGCGTTTTTATGCAGATATCACCAAATATTTTTATATATGTGTAATATTCCAAGATATTGAAAGGGCCTTTTTCCAATTTCGGCAGGCCTGATCTGGCCCGCGGGCCGCCAGTTGAATATCCCTGGTATAGAATATTGGAAATATTATTATTATTATTAATAAGTTTAAGATTAGTAATACTAGTTTTATTTTATTGTCGTTATTGTTACTATTAAATTTAGAGTTTATTGACATTATTATTATTTTTATTATTATTATTGTAATCGTTATTATACATTATCTGTATCCCTATTATTATTATTATTATTATTATTATTATTATTATTATTATTATTATTATTATTATTATTATTATTATTATTATTATTATTATTATTAATTCTATTATTATTATCATTATTATTATTGTTATTATTGATACTATGAATACCAATATCATAAATCATGTTGCTATTATTAAAGATTTTGCATTCATACGCAACACTCAGTACACAAAAGCAATACCATTTTTAAATCTCATCATTGCATAGGGATAGCTAAGATTTTTGTATAATAGGGAATAGGTTTGATATAAATATGGTAATGCTTTGACAGATAAATAATATATAATGAAATATGGGGGTGTGTGTTAGTTTTTGTATATGTGTTCCCTATATATGTGGTAGCTGCTGACTACGGCTGCTGTACAGGCTTTTTTTGCTAGAGCTTTAATTTCTGCTCTACTCAGACCAATTATTCTTAGGTCTTTGTCATTCCTCCTGTCCCAGGTGCCGAGTGTACCAATAACAAGGTAAGCAGAGAGGTATTGCAGTTGTGTGCATGGCCTATATCGATTGCTAAGTGTTTGTATTTCTCAAAATTGTTATTCCTAGCTTGTTCAAAGTTTGTTTCATTTTCATAAGGGACCTTTATGCCAAGGATATGTATCAATTTATTCCGCGGGGTTTTGATAAGGAGGTCAGGGATGAGGGTGGTGTTGATGCCCATTGGGGTTTGTTCAATGTCTATATCATATTTATGTTCGAGAAGGAAGTCAGAGACAGCTTGGAGGACATTTCTATGTTTGTTTCGGCGGGCATTGGATTTAGCAGGGCAGTGGTTAAATATGTGTGCTTGTGTTTCAGGATGAGCGTAGCAATGCCTACATAGGGTAGATTTCTTGGATTTAATTCGTCGGGGTGTATAATTTAATTTTAGGATGTTGTTGCGTGCTCGGATCAGGAAGATAAATTGCGGGTCAGTTAGAATGTCCGTTTTAAAGAAAAAAACTAGCAATGCTACTACTACCGACGCTTTTGGCTATATGTCTTTGGCATTTCATTTCGGACCATCTATCGGCATAGATGATGCTAATAATAGAGTGTATTTCAGACGAGGAATCTTTAAGGTTGGAGGATGTGAAGTAATTAATTCGGTCTTTGTATTTAATTTCTAATTGGTAGGAGTTTTTGAGGAAGACTATTTTAGTAGAGATCCCATATTTGAGTCGCAGTCTTATGGATGATTTTCTGAATTTTGAGAAGAGAGATTTGGTTGGAAAGGTTTTAGTGGTGTCGCCATTTAACCTAGAGATTGCAGAGTTGATGTTGCCAATTCCTCTGGCGTGGCTGAGTTCGAATAAGACGAGGTTGCGAAAATCAGTGTCAGTTGAGTTGAGGGCACGTATGAGGTGAACAATTCCCTGGATAAGGTATTCATCAATGAGGGATGTTATACCCAGTCCTCCAACTTTGATAGATGCATATAGGAAGTTGTTGTTGAGCTCACAAATTTTATCGCCAATGGCATTTTTGATTATGGATTTTAGTCTTTGGGTGGCTCCCCTATGGGGTAAACCTGCATTATTTTTCAGGTTTCTTTCGGAGTCGAGTACACTGTGGTGGATCTCGCAGTTGCGGTAGATATAGGTAAGGCGAAAATGGATGAATATTTTGTAGGCATTAAGTTTTTGGGCAGGGTGCAGATGGGAGGCAAGAATTGTTTTGGTATCATTTAGGGCATTTTCAAGTCTCTCCTCAATGTTGTGTCTTTCCTTATACGTGAAATCAACTCCAAGGTAGCGGTAGAGGTTAGAGTCATCAATTCTGGGGAGGAGTTCGTCATAAAGGCGGATTGGGCTATAGTTGTCATCATGATTGATATGAAAATATCCGGATTTCGAAGGCTTAAAGCGAAGGTTAACTTGTGAAGCCAGTTGTGTCGTTTCGCAAAGTGCCAGGTTTATTGAGTAGTACGAGTCCGAAATTAGTACAATATCATCGGCATAGGCAAGGATGCTAATGTTGTGCCCATGGAATAGGAAGGGATGATGTTTTAAGACATGTTGAAGTATGAAGTCTATACATAGGCAAAAGATAGTCATAGATAAGGGGCAGCCTTGCTTAACTCCTTTTACAATGGGGACAGATGGGGAACGTTCTCCTTCCCATTCAAAAATAGTTTGCACATCGTTATACATGTCATTTATAAGCTTGATTGTATTTGGGTTGAGTCCCATATTGGTAAGAGTGTGCTATATAAGAGAGTGAGGTAATGATCCAAAAGCATCAGAGATATCAAGCCATATGATATGGAGGTCAGTTTTATTGCGGATTGCAGCATCTTTGACAAGGTGTAAGGTGAAATTGTGTTCAGCACATCCATCGAATGCACATATAGCTTTTTGGTTGTTAGACAGTAGGTTGCCGAGTTTTATCCAGTTCAAAAGACGGTTGTTAAGAAGTGAGGAGAATATACGGTAAGAGGTGTTCATGATAGATATGGGTCTCCAGGAGCTAGCTTCGTGGCTAGTCTCGGCCTTTCCAGCTTTTAGAATTAGTTTGGAGCGAAAAAAAGTCTTCCAGGACATAGGGCAAGTAGTTGTGCGTAGTAGGTTGTTAAACAAGGATAGAAGGAATTCGAAGTCAGGTGATAGAATTCTTCAGTCAGATAAAGAGATGCCATCCATACCTGGGGCCGTATTGCTGAGTTGCTTGAAGATTGCCTTAATTTAATCAGTGTCAAAGGGGTCACATGAAAGAGTTTCGGGAAGTGAGGGTAGTTTAATCAAAGGATTAGGTGAGCAACTTGTGAGGGTTCCAGCAAAGAGTTTCAGAATATTATCCATAGTCGGTCTCTGGAAGGTTGGGGTATTTCTCAGGATCTTGGCGACTTTCTCCTTTGGGTTAATGGTGTATTTTTTCCTTTTAATGAAAAGTAATTCATTCTCATTACGGGTTTTTTTTTATGTATTATGCCAGAGGGCTTTTTGGTGATATATTTTAAGGGGTGAATGTTTGCATTTATTTTTTCCATTTCGGAAATAGCAGAGTCGGCGTCAGTTTTGTTTTCGATGATTTGTCCATTTGTGAGTCCAAACGTAGAAGGGCCTGCGCCTCTTCGAGAAGGGCGGTATCTTTCTTATTGGGTGATATTGTTTGCTTGGTGCTGCTTATTGGGGCAGCGGGGGTTGGGGTTGAGGTTTGGAGGGCAGTTGTTGTTATGGGTGAATGAGAGGAGGTGGTAGAGTTATCCGAGAGGACTATGTCATCAAAGTCAGAGGTTAGAGACGCATTTTGGGTTCGACGAGCGGGATGCGGGGGTGGGGGTGTGTTTTCGCAATCAGAGAACAGATTGGCAGTACTGTTTAGGATCAGTCGAGGGGAACAGTCAAGATCACAGGATGCGGGTTTCTGACCACAGATAAGATGGAAGGAGGATGGTGTGTCATCGAGAGGAGAGGGTCGACATCTAGACGGAAGAATAATAGATACTTCAAGGCAGGGGTCGGTGGGTATACAGTTTTCTATATTAGAGTTAAATGTCTCATGATTATTGATATTGATAGACTCATTATTATTATTATTATTATTATTATTATTATTATTATTATTATTATTATTATTATTATTATTATTATTATTATTATTATTATTATTATTATCCATATTATTTTTATTACCATTATTATTATAATTTTTATCATTACAACTAGCCTCACCATTATTACTAATATTATTAATACTACTATAATTATTAACATTATTATTTTTAACATTATTATTATTACCATTTTTATCGTTAATATTGGAGTTAGCATCATTTTTATTATTGTTCGTAGTGTTATTCTCACGTTTTTTGAGACCTGACTTAATACTAGCATTAAATTGTTTATAGTAGAAGTATTTGTATTTTATCTTATACATGACGTTGAGTTTATGGGTACGTTTGTCCTTATATGTAGGTGTAGGGGAGTTAGTGTTAGGGGGAATTGTTATCTTAGCGTGACTATCAATAGGGGTTGGTGCAGCAGGCGTTGGTGTATTTTGGGTTGGGTTAGGGATGGGTTTAGAGAAGTGCGGTCTTAGTGAAGTATTAGTGTTATAAAGTTTTTTAAATTGCCTTTGGGGTACACTATTTAGTTGGATAGTTGGGAGTTTAGTATTGGGGTTGCTCATTTCTGTGGTGGGATTAATGGGGATAGTTGGATTAATTTCTTTGGTATTGCATTCATCTATCATATTGAGATGGGAAGTACTATCAGGAGCAGTAGGTGTATCTGTAGGTGTGGTAGATGGAGTTATTTGTTCGAGTGTGTCAATGGTCTGTATTATGGTCAAATAGTGGTTTGGGTCTTTCTTAAAGATACTCCAGTGAGCGTTGGTTAATCTATTTAATTGCTTTTTGAACATTTTATTATTATATTTTGGGCTATTGGAAGTGGGGGGTTTAGCTATGCGTGGCTCACTGTCATGGTCATGGTTAATAGGGGCAGTGTCAAGGTATGCGAATCGGCCGCAGGCCGATGAGCTGCGTCTTCTATCAATAGCTTTCATGCATTTTAAATTCTGTAATATTCTGAAATTTACTTAATTTAAACAAATATTTATTTATGCTATTTTCGATATTTAAAATTAATTTATTATTGTTGGAGTTAATTAAGTTTTCAAAGTAGTTTAAAGTAATTTTATTATTAGGGATTTCATAATTATTTTTAATTTTATTGAATTTGGAGTTAAAATTATTATTATTTGAATTATAATTTGGGTTATCTTTATTTAAATTATTGGATTGTGAGTAATTAAAATTATTAGCATTTAAATTATTATATCTAGAATTTGAATTATAATAATTTGGATTATCATTATTTAGATTAAAGGTTTTAAAGTTATTATTGTTAGAGATAGTATTTGAATTATATTTAGGATTATTCTTATTTAATTTATTGGATTGTGAGAAATTAGAATTATTATGGTTTAAATTATTATATCTAGAGTTTTGATTATTATTATTATGGTTATTATTTGAAATATAATTATATGGATAATTTGTTTTAGAGTTCAAGGTATTCGTATCATTGGGGATATTATAGAAGGTATTATTGGTTTTTATATTTTTGGGAGAAGGAGATTTAAGATAAGTATAGTTGTTATTGAAGGTAGCTTTAGCATCTTTATGAATTAGATTTTTTGAATTATTATAGGATACGAAGCCTTTGAGGGTATTTTTTTGATGGTTTGCTATCGGTTTATTATTATTTTTTAAAGGTATAAAGGCAGATTTTCCCAAGGGGAGCTTATTATACGATGAGTTGACTCCAAGGAGAGCATCCCTATAGCTGGGCTTATCTGAATTAGAAAATTCGCCTCCCCTGTCAATAGGCATATATTGCAGGTTAGGATTTATAAAACTATCAACAATTTTCATGTATTCATTTTCGTCTTGATCAAGGGTGGTAACATTATTAACTGGTTTTTGGGCTTGGAAGGAAAGATGCTCTATATTATTGTAATTTTTTTTATATAAGTTATTATTATGATTATTATTTAAATTAAAAAAAGGGAAATCTAAATAGTCTCGCCTGTTTATGTCCAGGTCCTCCTCCTCCTCTGTTTTCCTGGCAATTGAGGTGAGGAGTTTGAGGGCCATGTAGTCTCCTTCCTGGCTATGGTGATTTGTTTCCAGCAGGATACTAGTAATGTATCTAGTGGCATCAGTTTGTTGGGTTCCGGAGAGACGCATTATCCGGCTCCAGCTTCTCCCGCATTCCTCCGTGCTTTTTGGTTTTCCTATTCTATTAAATACATTATATAGTAAATCAAAATCCATATAAAAGAGCTTTATCCGGCAAAGTTGATACATCCTCTCCAGCAGGGCTAGGGCTCTCCTATCCATGTAGGTAGAGCGACCTACTTCACCACTGATGGCTTTTCTGACGTACACAGCATTGCTGGAGTCCGGATTCTTCAGAAGGCTCCTGACGCTGGTCCAATCCTGTGTGATACCCTTGATTGGCAAGCCTTTCCTGCAGAAAAAATCTTTAATATGTGATATACAAATAATAATTTTCTCCGGCCATGGTCCATGTTGGTGATATTCAAGCAAATCCGAGCTCTGCCCGGTGCTATGAATGTTATTTAGAAAAAACTTTTCATGCATTTTAAATTCCATATTCTGCGTTAGAATTGCCGTTTTATTTCTCTTCTTCACCCTTTTCAATTTGGTATACGAATAAGCCCGACAATATGAATTAAAAATAGCAATGGTTAGCATTTGACCATCAGAAACATTATCACATCCTGAATCTATATCATCAAATAATTGAAATGCATCTTTATCAACACATTTAATTTCATTTAGTTATCATTTCAATAATATTATATTAATTATTTCAATAAAGATTTCATATATAATTTAATATATTATGAATATTTAAACAACACAAATCGATCATAAAAAGTAAATTATCTGTACTTTTAATGGATAGAACTAGTACATTAAATTATCATTACTTTCATATGAAATTAATCAAATTTTAAAAGATCCCTAAACATATCAAATGATGAATGGGATTAAACTAACTATTGAGTATTTCTATTTAGAATTTAATTTTTACTTGGCAGAAACACATTTTCGGCATTGCCATTTTAAGTGCTTTGGCCCATAAAGATTTGAATTCAAAATGCTATTATAAATACATTAATTAAAGACAATGATTCTATAATTTTTTTGTTAGAAAATTACGAAATAGGAAATGGAAAATTTATTTTATCAACCAATGTAATTAAAAATTAAATTAAAAGTTGAAAATTTTTTAAATTTTTCTCCTGAAAAAAAATGAAAGTTTCCAATATTGAATGAGGAAATCATTGAAATAATATCCAAATTTCCTCCTGCAAATATAAATCAATATCAGAGGAAAACAATTGTTCGGTTTTTGGTTAATTTAAGTCGGTTATCTCTGTCCTTTAAATCAAAACAATAACGACCCAACTTTTATTGAAATAACAAAATTCCCAATCTTTTCTCACCACTTTATAATCAATAATCAAAGTTACGTTTGACCGATTATCGCTCGGCGTTAATGCTTTGTAAATAGATAATATTCACCTTTTATTTCTTTAGATTCTCTTGACCCGCGTTTCCTCTTTTTCTGTTTGATTTGATTCCTTTTCACCTTTTCGTATTCCTATTCTATATCTTCTTTTCCTTAATCTCCTTAATTCGTTTTTACCTATTCCTAACTCGGTTTCTTCTAACCCTAGCTGAATCAAAATGCCGATTTGCTCTGATTTTCCCTTTCTTATATACTCCTCGAAATCGGAATGACAGATGGTTATTGCCGAGCCAATCTTACACTTGACATTTGCTTCCACGTATCTGCTTTCGGCTGTCACCCATAATGGTTCAACGAACAAAGATAATTAATGGCCCGTCCGGCCTTTCTACACGCACTATCTCTCCTTGCTCTTTTCCAATTAATCATTATGCTAAGCTAATGGGCCCAAATCTTCCTTCTGTTTACTTTTCATCTTGTTTACCCAGCTCGGGTTTCCTTCATCTCTTGGGTTCTCCATTGGCTCAGGTTTCTCATAAGCTCGGGTTTTCTATTAACCAATTAATTAATTAATTAACATTTTCCGTTTTTACACATTTGAATGCTTTTCGACCCTTCCTAACCATTTTCTGATAAATCCCTAACCATCATCTTGTTGACCATTAGCTACTCTATACCTGTCCCGTTTTCCCAATTCGATTTCGATGATTTTACCATTTATTGATTTTTCTCGGATTTCCGGATTCTTGCCTTTCGTAATTGCTTTTGGCATTTTCTAATACTGCTTCCATCGTACTTTCCTTTACTATCAATTCTGTGCATGATCACGCTTTTATTTGTCTTTTTTCTTCACTTTCTTTTTATTTAAAATATTAACCTAAATTTCATTTAAATATATTTTAATTTACGGACCTCAACAGTATAATAATAAACATTAAGAATGAAATGTGTAGAACATCTTTGCAGTCCAAATCAATACTTTAACTGACATCAATTTCCCATCCGCCTTACTTATTCCCATGCTTTTCAGCCTCTCCCATGATCCTTTGTACATGTTTCCTCGCCAGTTAAAGGTAACCGAGCCAAACTCCATCGATGTTGCACCTCTCTCCTTGCACCGCTCTTGAACCTCCTTCACGTTGTATTTCACACACTTGTTTTCATGCCTTTCCTGGAGATTCGCATGATCTGTTACAATTTGAGTGTCGAGGACAACCGCTTTTGTCCCTCGAACACATACCAGATCTGGTTTCAAGCAGGTGGTTCGATACTTGATGATTGGTTCCACAAAACCCGTCCACCCTTTCTTCTTCAAGTTCTTATTGCGTAATTTGTCACGTTGTCATGTCTGACGGATCTCATGTTCTTAACACACAGACAACTCTGTGATATGTGATTAAGACTCTCAGGTTGCCCATCGCATCCTTTGTCACACATCATTTCATTTCCGACCTTTCTACCTCCCCGTCCTGTCCTTGTTTTTGTTTAGAACAGGTTGCCCCTCGCTCTGACGCAGCCGATAAATGTCTTACCATCTAGAAGCCGCGTCCCATCCTTTATCCAGTTATGAATAAAGGGAACGTCATTCGATCAGTTCAGACCATAACCATCGTTACTTTCGTACAGCCAATGCTTCATTACTTCATAGTAGTCGCTCTTGGTTTTCATTTCTAGTCCATTAACTTTTATTGGTTTCCGGCATTTTTTCAGTCTCTTTAAGATTGCGGGGTGCTGCAGAAGATTAACAACACTCTGATCTACCGAATCTACGAGTCGTTCTACGATACCGTATTGGATTTCTGCTCTGATCGATGGTATTCCCAGACCTCCATCACCACCCTTTCTATTAATGAGGCTGCTGTAGTGTCATTTGGCAGCTTCAACCATTCCCGTACAAACCTCCTTGTTCTCTTATCCAGTTCCCGCAATTCCCTTAACCTCGACTCCCCCAATATCGCGCGATGCATGATACTAGGGATCAAGAAAGTACGAAGTATCTCCAGGCGCTGTTGCGGCTTTAGAAGTGTTTTGGTAATTTCAAGCAACTTCTCAACATAGGAAGTGCCAATATTCGCTTTAACCTTCCCATGTGAGTTAAAATACACACCTAGGTATTTATAAGTCGAATCGGGGTCGGAGCTCATATGAGGGACGTTCCTATCATTGGTAGTCAGTACATCTGACGTAACGAACCACTTCTTCTTATGGCCATCTTTTTGTGTCGTTATTGATGCACACTTTGCCGGATTTGAATCTAGGCCCGTTCCTTTTTAGCTCTGCTAGGGCTACATTTAGTAATAACTGTAACCCTTCTTTACTTTTTGCACGTAAGAAGATATCGTCCGCGTAAGCCAGAATAGGTACTTTCTTACCTCCGAGTCGGTAACCCATACCAGTTTTCTCCACTGCACCAATCGCTTGCTCAACAATATTATTAAATAGGATCGGTGAGAGTGGATAACCCTGCTTCACTCCGCGGTCCATCATTGCGGTTACTGTCCCAATCTTCGTAGACGTGTTATTGTAGCAGTTCTTGATGTAATCGACAAGAACCTTCGGGTATCTCTGAATTCTTGCTCCTCTAATTATCGATTCATGGTTCACACAGTCAAATGCTTTCCTCGTGTCGATAAACGCCAATGATATAGGGTGTTTTTGGCTCCTCGCTCGTACAACAAAGCCTCCAGGAGGCAAATGTTTTCTAACGTCCCGTCATATTTCTTGAACCCTTTCTGAGCATTTGAGCCTGGGCCCACTTCGCGATCTGACTCGCCGAAATCTTGTAAAAACCACGTGTCAACACAGAGCTAATGGTAATCAACCTAAAATCTCCCCCTTCCCTGGGATCCTTAATTTTAGGAATTAGAGTCGTTCGACTATTCTTGAGATAATCCGGGATGTGACCAGATATCAGCATGAGATTGAACAACTTGCATATCACTCGCGCCGGAATTTTCCTTACTTGAGCAACAACTTAGCCGTCCGGTCTTTTTCACTTGGTGTCTCAAACACCTTCTTCCAATATACATCAATACCTTCGATCATTTGAACTTGAGAGTCACACTCTCTCCATTTTCCATCCAATACCCAATGCGCAGCACCCCTACGATCGCTCTTATATAGATTCTGCAGCTCAGCATATTGTATTTTCCGCAGCTCTTTTTTTTGTCGCTTTCTTAACGACTTCTAAATCCTTTCTACCCTTTTTTCTCTTGTTCGCAACTGACCCTTGCCTGTACTTCTTTGTCAGTTTTTCTGCGAATTCGTCAAGTAAAACCATCCGGCCATTTCGATCTGAGTCGATAGCTTTATCCAACAGCTTTTCATACCAGCTTTTCTCAGGAACCTTTCCTTGACACTTTTCTAGGGTTCTCAGATATTGTTCTATATCTGGTTTCGTTGTTTCATCTCTGATCCAAAACATTCCGTTTAGTTCCTCCGACATAATGCTCGCTGTTGAGTCATTAGTTTGCTCCTCTTGGAGTTCTTCTATGGTTTCCTCGCCTTTGCTTTCATCAGGTTTCCCCGGTTCCCGCAACGACTCCACCAATTTGACGAACGTTTCCTTCTTTAGCTGTCCCCTAATGGATTCAGCTGTTCGACCCTGACCATGGATTTTTGATAATACTTTCGAATCCAAACCATTCACCACTATTTCTCTCGCTAGGATTTGAATTTCCTCTTCCAACCACCTTGATTTCTTTACGACTCTTTCACCTAGCTCTTTTTCTATTAGAGCATCCGTTTTCTCTCTGTGAGCACTATTCTGGTGCATGCCTCTGCCAATTTTTGTTTTTGAACACCTCATAAAAATTGCATTTAAACATCTCGATTTCTTTTCGATTTCGATTTTCATTTATAGCGTTATTTGTCATGGTGTGTTAGGCGACGAGGGTTTTGTGGACCGAAGTGCCCGTGGATAGCTTCCCAGAAGCGCTTGCTGAGGTTGGACCTTCCATAGCTTATTCCTTTTATCGATCTGTCCTGAACGCTCGGGATAGCAGTTGCCTCCTTTTGGTTCTTTGGGTTTCCCCAAAATTACCCTGAGCTTGCAGCCGTTCGAAAAGATCTACGTTTAGTTGCCACTCCTAGTGGAGTGGGGAACGAGAGTAACCACGTGAAGGTAGTAAATCTTTTCTGTCCGCTCGCGCAGGAGACACATCCTACCAGGGACACTAGCCTGCAGCACCTCGGCCATTCTTTACAGGACCGACTGATCAAGGGCCTTGGAACCAGATTACCATAACTCAGAAGAGAGTCATAGTTACTCATGGATTACATTATTAAGTCAGTCTTTTTTACTACCGCTGTTTACCAGTTACTGTTAACCAGTTATTAGTCAGTTATTTAGAAATTAGCTAGTAGCATACTACCCAGGAATACAAATATAAGTTAGCACAGGGGTAATTGGCTTATTGTAGTTAAAAAAACAGCTAATAGCCAGTTAACCGAAAAATTATTATTATTATTATTATTATTATTATTATTATTATTATTATTATTATTATTATTATTATTATTATTATTATTATTATTATTATTATTATTATTATTATTATTATTATTATTATTATTATTATTATTATTATTATTATTATTATTATTATTATTATTATTATTATTATTATTATTATTATTATTATTATTATTATTATTATTATGAAAATATGGCTTCGGAACTAGCTGGGGTGTTTCTATGTAATTTAGTGTATAAAAACAACAATAAAAATAAATATCAAAAAAACATAAAATTTGAACATTCATTTTTGGAAAATTGAAAATTTCGGTTCAGTTCCGGACGAATATTTGTTTTGGTTAATGTGGAACTTTGAATTGGATGTGAATCTTATTTTTACTAAGGAAAATGCAGCGAAGAAAAGGACTTAGCAGTTCTAACGGAGACCAATTGGACTATTGTTCAGCAATAACCAAGCGTTATCGGGATGAGTTCGTGGGAAGAAAGGCCGAAAGCACCTGAAAATTCCGAATGACAGTACAAAGGTCAAAAAGCACATAAAGCATATAAAGCAGGCTAGGAATAGAGCTACTTATGGTGCCCTGTAGCGACTTTTCCAGAGGGACAGAAGTGCCGCTGCGAAGGTAAGCTGGATAGTCTGCTGCACGAGGCTGCTGGTAAAGGTGACTATAGGAATCAATTATTTGAGAAAATGCCCGATCCCAATACGCGGCCTGTAGCTCAACACGTCTCAAAGCAAAGATCGCGGCTCAGGTGAAGAAAATGAAAAATAAAACAAATTGACAAGAGCGAATGAAAATATTTTTGCTGAAAATTTTGTGATATTTGAAAAAATAAATTTTAAAAATCAGATCAAAGGCCAACAAAAGATAAATGATTTTTATTGAAATCTATGAAAGCAATCTATCTGATGTGATTGATAATGATGCATTTAAACAAATTGTGAATGTCATAAATTAATATATTTGCATCGGTTTAATGAAATAATTATCACTGATAACTCCATTTGCATTATTGCTAATGAATAAATAATTATATATTGAGCGCATCTTATATATTGCTTTGATCGATATTCTTACAAATATTAATATGTAAATTATTGAATAAATATTTGAATTATTTAGCATATTTGTATTGATATAATTTATTGAGCAATTGCTAATTTTATTGAAAACATTTATCAGCATCAATTTAAAGAATTTGAAATGACTTACTTTACCTGTCCCCCAGTTTGGGCATAATTGTCGCATAACGCATCGACTATATTCCGAATTTATAATTTCCTCAATTTCCTTCCAACCCCATTCCCGACTATATCCAGAATTACATGTACAAACTCTTCCATCAATTCCTTGTAAAATTAAATAAAATTAATATACTATGTCTTCCAAAATGGTTATAAATCACTAAATATTCTCCCTTAATAACAATAAAATAATCAATAATAATAATAAATAATAATTATAATTAATAATATTATTTAAAAGTTAATAATTAATAATAAATTCATAAAAATCAATTATTGATATGCACATGGTAAAATGAAGAACCCAATAAATGTTATGGATCCAGGCACAGCCATCTGTACTCAGCAGTCATTACTCCAATGGCCAATAAATAATTTTTACGTTGTCAATTTATTCTATTAATTTTTATTTTATTATAAATTATATTTAAATTTCTGAAGCTCGAATTTAATTGGATAGATAAAAATGGAAATCAAAATGGTGAGCAACAATAAAAATAAATCAATAAATTCTCCACCAAGTTCAGGATTGTTTCCACTTCTTGCAAAGTTAGCAGTATGTTTACTAGTAAATGTCCAACGCCAATTGGTTTGTGTTCTGAGCTCGTGTATCAATTTTCATGTAATGGGTGTAATGCCACATACATTGGAGAGACTGCCCGTCATCTCTGCACCCGAGTTCTTGAACACTGTCGACCAAAAGGATTGACTAATATTAGTAATCATGTTAGGAAATGTGTCAGTAAAAAAATAGGTATCTCTAATTTTAAAATTATTTCAAAAGATTTAAGTAATTATTGGGAACGAGTAACTTGTGAGGCATTCTTGATTAGATATTTAAATCCAAAAATAAATGATCAAGTTGCCCGTTCCACGGAGATTTTGAATGTGTTTAAGTAATTGAAGGATGAAGGGTTGGGAGTCTTGTTTGTGGTATAATTATGTTTGTGTTTTGTAAACTATGTAATTTTTTTTTAAATTTGTTAATTTTATGTTGAATGTTAAATGTTATTAAATTAAAATTTAATTTTAAAATAATATGTTTGTGGGGCTATGTAAAATATGGTTTGGTTTTTTAAAATATTTTTCTTCGAAATATTTTTTTTTAAAATTTTTGATACAGTTTGGAGATGATTATTATTAGTTAATTTGTTTAGATATTGCATATTTTATGTCTTATTATTGATTATCCAGATTGCGGCCTGACGAAGATTGTTGTACAATTGAAATATATCGCGTTTATGTTGAATTTATTGAGTTGGCGTTTCTGTATTATTAAATCATTGCCACGTTTTTTTGATTAATTATTATTATTATTATTATTATTATTATTATTATTATTATTATTATATTAATATTATTGTTATTATTTTTATTATTATTATAATTATTATATTAATATTAATATTATTATTATTATTATTATTATTATTATTATTATTATTATTATTATATTAATATTATTGTTATTATTTTTATTATTATTATAATTATTATATTAATATTAATATTATTATTATTATTATTATTATTATTATTATTATTATTATTATTATTATTATTATTATACTTTAAGCGCAATATTATAAAATGTCACTTTAATAATTTAATACCAAAAAATCAAATTTAAAGTTATTAATAAAAAATTTATTTCTAATCAGTACTTTTTATAATTAATGCAAAACTAAAAATATTTAAATTTATTATTAAATAATAAAAGTTTTGAATTCTAAAGATTTCTCAAACTTTGTCAAAGTTATTTGATAAATCTGTTAAAATTTCACAATATTCATAAGGATATTTGATTTCTCTCTCTCAACATTTAACATGATCTTAAAATATTTCGTCTTAAATTTTTATGTTTATATTTATAAATTTTTACAGAAAGATTTCTTTTTACAAAGTTTAGAACTAAAAAAAATTTTAGTAAAATTGAATGAGATATCTGTTTAGGAAAGAAAAATAGATGGAGAGATATCAAAGAAAAATATTGGCCTATTTCAAGGATCTTGAGAATCTTTTGAGTATCTGATAAACTACATTGTAGACCAATTTTCTATAGTTAAATCCACGGGATCATGATTTTGGGAGACCTTATATGTTTTAATTTTTACTCAAGATGTAAGTAGCAATACTCTAAAACATTCACTCTGTACTTCACAAAATATTTTTTTCTCCATGAGGTAGGCTGAAAAAGAAATGTTAATAAAGTGGGAAAAATAAAGATTTTAAAGTGATATTAAAAGTGATTTCTTATGGCATACTAGTTTTGATCTTCTCTGTCCCTCACTAGTACAATGTAAAACACTCAATCCAACCCTGGATCATACCAGACCTCATAGTCTGACTAGTATACCAAATTTGTCATTTATTTGATAATAGTGGTACAACAATAATTGTGATACCCCCTTATTTGGGAGTGGTGTTTATTCTGTGGTCTGAGTTCAATTCCAGATGGGCTTGAGTTTCTTACACGGTATTGATGAGAGCCAAATAAACTAGAAACAAGTCTGCCATTTAAAATCGCATTGAATATTACTTTATAAATTAATTTGTTTCATTTTAAATATTATTATTAAATATAATAATTTTTATTGTTTATACTCTTGAACATTCACAAAACTGAATGTAAATAAAATTTTCACTTCTACACTTCAAAGTTAAAATTTTGCATTGGGTTAAAAATAGTAATTATACTTGTGATAAGATATAATTCGGTATTAAAATCCAAGATTTATTTATGACATCTATTGAATGGCCTTGATCGATTTGTTCGGTTTCTTCAACTTCAGCAACTACTTCTGGTGATTCGACTTCTTCAGCAACTTCAACGATTTTGTAAGACATGTTTGATTTGAATTTTGAATTCCGGAGAGTAAAATTAAAGTGTTTAGATAAACAAATATTTTTTAATTACTTAATATTATATTTAATTTTTAATATTTTAATCTTATAAATAATAATAAATTTTGTATGATAATTATGTTATTTTGTGATCAGTATAATACTTTTCGGCAGAATGGATCTATTTTATTTTTAATAATATTCACATATCCACTTATTTACGTTCTGTTATTCTACGAAAATGCAGACAAAAAGACAAAAGCAACACGATTTATTCAATTTATTATTAACAGCTAAATCTTTGATCTTCTTCCCAATTGATTTTCATTCGATTTCCTTCATCTTCATTTCTTATTTCAGACTAACGATCAATATTTTGTTTTATAAATAACCAGTTACGTCATTTATTAACCTAAGGATTTTGTTAGGAACATTGTAATTGCCATTTACATTATTGCTAATGAATAAATAATTATATATTGAGCGCATCTTATATATTGTTTTGATCGATATTCTTACAAATATTAATATGTAAATTATTGAATAAATATATTGATTTATTTAGCATATTTGTATTGATATAATTTGTTGAGCAATTGCTAATTTTATTGAAAACATTTATCAGTATCAATTTAATGTATTTGAAATGACTTACTTTACCTGTCCCCCCGTTTGGGCATAATTGTCGTCTATCGCATCGTCTATATCCCGAATTTATAATATCCTCAATTTCCTCCAACCCATTCCCACTATATCCAGAATTGCATGTACAAACTCTTCCATCAATTCCTTGGAAAATTAAATAAAATTAATATACTGTCTTCCAAAATGGTTATAAATCACTAAATATTCTCCCTTAATAACAATAAAATAATCAATAATAATAATAATAATAATAATAATAATAATAATAATAAATTAATAATTATAATTAATAATATTATTTAAAAGTTAATAATTAATAATAAATTCATTGAAATCAATTATTGATGTGCAGATGGTAAAATGAATAATAAATAATTTACGTTGCCAATTTATTTTATTAATTTTTATTCTAATATAAATTATATTTAAATTTCTGTAGCTCGAATTTAATTGGATAGATAAAAAATGGAATTCAAAATGGTGAGCAACAATAAAAATAGATCAATAAATTCTCCACAAAGTTCATTAAATGATCCAATTTGATTTCATCAATTATCCAATCAAATTATTCAGCACAATTTATAAATAAAATTTATTAACAGAATCAAATGATAAATTTAACATATCAAGCAACGCAAAGCATAAATTAAAATCAGATCGATAACACAAATAAATCAATTTTTTATTCGAATGTTAGTTTTAATTTGTCATAATCTTTCAATTTTGCACCTGTGCAGCAATTTATTATTTTTGGCTGCAAATTTATAGGTTGAGATGGCAGCAGGGAAATTATTATAAAACCAATAAGATCAATTCTAAAATGGCGGTGCAAATAAGTAAAGGTGAGCCTGCTTAATCAGATTGCATCATCATGAATTATGAGAGCCCGAAAATATATAGGAGAACTACTGGGAAAGCCAAACACATAATCAAGATTCTCTAAGACAATTATACATGTATTGATAAGGCATTCACAATCAGTGATCTACAGCAGCAAGTCGAGTATAAAATTTGGGGCATTCAGATATGCATTGAATGGTGGCGGAATTTAGGTTGCATGTAATGACACTGGAGGTTTAGGCTGGTTCGACACTTGAACTTGACTGTCTGCAACATTCAATATTACCTTTTCATTGGTGCTAGAATTTTGACAACTTTATTTCAATAATTGCAGAGATGATTTTAATTGTAAATTATCCTCTATTTTGCGGTACTTAATTGAATATGTTATAATTCTCCCATCATTTATATTTGATAGGAATCATTTATCATCGATTGCGGAGGCATTTTGATGTGTGGTTGTAAAGAACGGACGCGAAACATGATGATGAAGTATCCACCTCTCTGTCCTGATGAGCATAAAGACAGACAACAGATATAAATATATAATATAAGTTACAATCATACCAAATATATGCTAAATATAAAATATATAATATCAATAAATAAAATCTTGCCTATGGAAATATATCCATATAAATAGATTTTCTGCACCTAATTTAGAATAATGCGATTTGTCCGCAGGAAGTTTCCTTGGATGAATTAATGGGAGTTTGCAATAAATTATAAATTGATGAAATATTTTGTGAACAGTTAGGAAGAGTGAATGTTGTCGAAACTTCATTTGTTTAGATGAGGTGAAATGTAAATTACCGCTCATGTTATTTATCTATTCGATTCTAACAAGAAATTTTTGCTGATTTTATTTTGATTGATTTATATTATTATTTAATTTTATTGCAATGCAAAATGTCTCCTTCTATAAATTGTGACCTTTTATTATTGCTCTACTCATCTGTTGTTAGGACTGTTTTTGATGTGCTCAAATAATTTATCAGATATTCCAACTGTGGCGTTACACATTTGAATGGAATAACTCGATTGAATATAAATTTATTTATACAATACGACCTGGAATTGGTTTCGATATTTGCGCAATTACATTGAAATGGGAAATCGTCACCTTTCTGCATTTCCCTTTTTTCGTTGACATTTTAATTAATTTGATACAAATTGTACAAATACTTTTATTAATTGTACAAAATATGAGCAGCACAAAACTTTATGTACAATTATTTTGTATTTTCTGTCCCATTTGTCACATTTTTGCATTTAAATTTCCTCTCAATTGTTACTCATTTTTTATAAATTTAGATTTAAATACTGAATAAATATTTCAAGGTTATTTGATTTGCTATTTTATCCAATATTGATAAATTGCTGTGACAAATAACAGAGAAAATCAATGAAAACTAACATTAAACTGCAAATGAAAATCTAATATGATATAATTTATTTATAAATTGCTTGTTTATCTGCATCAAAAAGCAAATTGTATAAACTTGACATTTTAAATGTAACAGGAAATAATTAATATAATAATTATGATTTATGAAAATGGAATATTTTATTGATTTATTTTTACATTAATAATTATTTATCATTTAATCAATTATTTTGATAATTTTAGATAAAATGTTTGCAAGCGTATGGAAATTGATGCAAGAAATTAAATTGGAATTTGATAATGAAATCAGCAGTGAATTGATATGCAGCATTTGCAAATGTTTAATGATAAAGGCTTGCAGTGCTCCTTGTGGTTGTCGCTTTTGTTCTGATTGCATTGAGCATTATTTGGATGGGAATGATAAATTCTGTCCAGGTGCAACAAAATATTGTCAAGGTCAAAAGATTAATTACAATGAACATATTTATCATGATCAGGCAATTAACAGAAGAATATCAGAGGTTATTGTTAAATGCCCAAGGCAAAATTGTGGATTCCAAACTGAGTTGGGTATGATGGAGAGCCACATGAGGACATGCAATAAGCGCCCAATCAGCTGCCCGTTCAATGCAGTTGGCTGTGCAATCAATGAAGTTGTACATGACGAGATGAAAGGGCATCTCTATGACAACAATTATATGCATAGCAATTTGTTGATTGATCTGATCGATAAGTTACGCTATGATATGGATTTATTGAAGCATGAATCAATTAGTCAACAAGTAGATTTATTGATTGAAATATTGAATATATATATATATATATTTGTGATTGCAGCAGCAAATGGGCGAGATGGAAATGCAATTGATTGACCACAGGAGTGAAATTGATCAATTGAAGCATGAAAACGATCAACTCAAACAACAAATAGATAATATCAATGTAAATTTTTATTTTGAGGTAATTTTATTGATATTTGTGATCGCAGGAGGAAATGTGCGAGATGGCAATGAAATTGATTGATAGCAGAGGGGAAATTGATGAATTGCATGAGGAAATGGCGGCAGTGAAGGATGAGAATCGCTCATTGAGAAGGGAGAGGGAGACAAATATTGGATCAATCAATCAAGTTTGATTATTTATTTGATTTGTTATTGATGTGTAAATGCAAAGCAGCTCAGGCAGCCAATTGATGAGGTGAAAGAGAAATGCGAGCAACAGCTGCAACAGCAGGAGATGGCAAAGGTGATTTATTGATTTATTGAAATGTTTGAATTTGAGATTCAGTTGCAGCTTGAAATGGCGGAATGCGCCAATGAAATTCGGCTGATTGAAACAAAATTAGGAAATGTAAAATATATAAATGGATTTTTGGACTGGCAAATCGATAAATTATCACAACAAGAGAGAGATCAATGGATTTACAGCGAGGCATTTTATTCAGGGCCAAGCGGTTACAAAATGTGCTTGGGTGTGTGGATTAGCGGTGATTATGTTGTGGTTGCTTTCCATTTGATGCGTGGGGCAAATGATGAGCAATTGGATTGGCCGTTCAAGCATGCGGTAAATGTTGATGTGATCGATCCAGCAGATGGCAGCATTTGGATGAGTGATTCAATAAAATATTCAGATTGCCCTGATGCTGCCGCATGGAGGAGGCCGTCACGTGACAGAAATGATCCAATTGTCATTTATGATTACGATGATGCCATCTCAATCCATGAATTTGCAGCCAAAAGTGATAAATTGCTGCTCAGATGCAAAATTGAAAAATTATGACAAATTAAAACAAACATTTGAATAAAAAATTGATTTATTTGTGTTATCGATCTGATTTTAATTAATGCTTTGCGTTGCTTGAAATGTTAAATTTATCATTTGATTCTGTTAATAAATTTTATTTATAAATTGCGCTGAATAATTTGATTGGATAATTGATGAAATGATAAATCAATAATAATCAAATCATTATTGATATCAAATTGGATCATTTAATGAACTTTGTGGAGAATTTATTGATCTATTTTTATTGTTGCTCGCCATTTTGAATTCCATTTTTATCTATCCAATTAAATTCGAGCTTCAGAAATTTAAATATAATTTATAATAAATAGTGAAAAATTAAAAATAAAATAAAAAAATAATAAATTAATCCAATAAAATAATTTAAAATTAATATTAATAAAAAATAATTAAATTTTAAATAATAAAATAATTTTAAATAAAATTTCAAATATAATAAAGAAAATATAAAATAAATAAATTTCAGTAAAATATTGAAAATTTATTATTGATTAAATAATTAATTTTAAAAAATTAAATTATATTTTGAAACATTTTTAATATAATTTAATTTTACATAAATTTTGCAGTGTAAAAATTATTTATTGGCAATAATAATAATAATACAAAATTGTTTACAAATTTTTACTTTTTCATTTTATATTTGCATTTGTATTTTCTTTCCAATATCAATAATTCAATATCAGAGGGGAACAATGGCTCCCTGTCAAGCAGGATGATTCCTCTCATCACATTTTCGGGTTTAGTTTCATTAGGAATTGCCAGATAATCATTCAAGTTATCTAGTATTATTTCAATTTCTGTTTTCTGTATTTTCTTCATTTTAATAAACACATTTGTATCATAATTTCATCTGAGTTATTTCCATATTCTGCGTTAGAATTGCCGTTTTATTTCTCTTCTTCACTCTTATCAATTTGGTATACGAATAAGCCCGATAATATGAATTAAAAATAGCAATGGTTAGCATTTCACCATCAGAAACATTATCACATCCTGAATCTATATCATCAAATAATTGAAATGCATCTTTATCAACACATTTAATTTCATTTAGTTATCATTTCAATAATATTATATTAATTATTTCAATAAAGATTTCATATATAATTTAATATATTATGAATATTTAAACAACACAAATCGAGTTTTCGTGATTATAAAAAATAAATTATCTGTACTTTCAATTGATAGAACTAGTACATTAAATTATCATTACTTTCATATGAAATTATTCAAATTTTAAAATACCCTTATAAAAATAAGGAGGGATTTAACAATAATAACAAATAAAAAGTAATAAAAAATACAACACCGAATAAAACATATTAAATATATATTAAAAACAAAACTAAATAAAAACGAAATATTTCTGTCTAAGACAAATAAGAAGAGTTTCTTTATTATACAGAACGTTACGCACAACTGTTATCATTTATCTGTGAAGTCATCATAAGATTGTTGCAACCATTCTTTGTTAAACCATTTAACGTGTTCAATAACTTGAGATTGAGCCATGATTGAATTTGAAACATTGGATAATTGTTCAACACTTTCGCTAGTAAACATTTGAATAGTGTTGGTCTTTTTAAGAGCTCTTTTCGAAGTTCGTCTATATCCTGCATTTATATTTTCTTCAATTTCCTCCAACCCCATTCCCACTATATCCAGAATTACATGTACAAATTCTTCCATCAATTCTCTGAAAAATTATATAAAATTATTATACTGTTGGGTACTTAGGGGTGGTCAATTTTCCATTTAAAGTACGTTAGGGGTAATCATAATCGTTCGACTCTTTCCTAAGCACCTCCATGACTATTGCAATTTAAACCATTTGTGTACCCATGGCGGCGACCATGTTGGTAATGTACACAAAGGCGAAAAAAAACAATGAGCAGGTGAGCTCTATTACTAAAACTACTCCCCATTGTATTTTCTTTTCGGGTTCTAGACTGCCGTTAGAAGGTCTTACGTCATTATTCACTATGTATGCTGGTTTGTGGTCCTCAATTACGGGTATTTCCTATTGTTCTCTTACAAAATTTTTTTGCAGGGATCCGCCCTTATTTTTCATCTAATGATTATTATTCTATACTTCCTATAATATCCAAATTATCCTTCAAAAAATTTGATCAGGGATTGGCCCTTATTCACAAGTTAATAAACATGTTTCCACACTTCTCGTGAAAATTTGAGCAGGGATCTGCCTGTATTCAAATCCTGAACTATCGAATATCTTAACTATTCGTGGTTTCTATAAAATTGCCTAAACCTACTTTCCTCTACCGACAGCAGTTCATAACTATTCTAATATTTCTCCTAACTCAATAATATCTATGAAAATAAAAGTCCTACACTTTCTAACTCTAAATAGGGCCCTAAACTATCGCAAATTGATTTTACCCCCTCTAACCGTTCATCTCCCTATCTATATTCCCTACCCCGATGGACTCAACTGGTGAAACATCTGCCGACTAACAGCACGTAGTGCCGCCCGTCCACAAACCTTCCCCAGTCCAGACCATCGACACATAAATATCCAGAAAAACCAACCTACATTATCATATTATCAAAAAAAATTATATCATAAACAAGACTCCAGAATTAATTAAAAACGAATCCAATTAAAAAATTTTATTCAATCCTACAAATTACATCATACAAATTTGTCATTAATAAAATCAAACTCATCTTACTCCTATTAAAATATTATCCAAAGTTAAAATTAAAATGAACAGACACAAAATCAGCCAAACAACTTCAATTACTAAATCCTAAAAATTACATATTATTTCATATAAATTTTAACATAAAATTAACATATAAATCATTAATATAAAATTAACAAAAATCAAATTTACCTCACCACGCATGCATAAAACTGATAATCGAGAGCCACGGGATTTGCATTGTCTACTGTAGCGATTTTCAGTTAACCAATTGAGCGTGACTCTTCTTCCAAAAATGAAATTTCACTCAGTATTTATACTGATTGGATTATACGCCTACGCATTCTCTGCTACTATGTCCAATTAGAATGCGAGGCAATTCTGATTAATTTTTGCATGCATGCATGAATGTGTGCAATTATTATTTTTTTTAATTTAATTAATTTAATTAATCAAAATTCTAATTTTTATTAACTTTTAAGATTTATTTTTATAAATTCTATAATTTAAATAGTTTTTTGCTAATTTTAATTTAGTTTTACAAGTTTTATAATTTAAATAAGTTCAGTTAATTTTACTTTAGTTTCATTAATTTAAACAATTTGGTTTTATAAGTTTTATAATTTAAATAATTTTGTTGGTTTTATTTTTAGTTTTCATTAAACAATTTAGTTTTATAAATTTTATGGTTTATCTAATTTTACTACTTTTATTCTACTTTTTATTATTTTATCAGTTTACTAGATAATTTATTTTAAATTTTAAATTTATTTATTTAGAAATTTTTCATATTATTAATTAATTTATTACCCATTATTTTATTTATTATTATTTTATTTCTTAGTTGTTAGCTATTCCGAATGTGATGTTTCTCCTAATTGTGTTAGTGATTGAGACCTATATTTTCGTTCCTTTATTTTATCACCCGGGTCTTATTTATCATCAATGTGTTATGTACTTTAATTTGTATTGATTGGTGTTTTAATTTAACTTGGTGCGATTTTTATGTTATGTATTTTTGATTCATTAAAACAAGCTCTCGATTCTCGGTTCTAGCCCAACAAATCACTCCGGGACCCGTTAAAATTGCGTCCTGCAATTCTGTTAGACATATGAATTTCGCAGATCATAGTCTATTACATTTCCATTAACCCATAAACATACTATAACAGTTTAAGACATGTTAAAATTGAATTATCAGAAAAAGGTCTAAGCTAAAATTCAAGCAGTTGCCACATACAGTGACTGGTCATAATACACATACATACTTATACCGTGTCCAAACTCAAGTCAAGTCACATGCAACAGTTTTATTTCTGGATCAATTCTTCAGTTGGTTGTTTCTTCTCGTTTCTGGGTTCGGTTTTCAAGCTTTCGGCTGGGTTTTGTAGGCATGTTTGATTCCTGTCGTTGATTTTCATAATTAGCTCGTAATACTTACTGAAGATCATAGGATTCTCTCTATCGGGGTTTGACTGTTTTCCCATATTCTCTTTGGATTTTTAGGTTGGGATTCTGATTTTCTGGATCATTTGATGGTATATGACAGACCTTGCTCAAGGGTCTTCGGAACTTTTGTTTAACTGGGTGATTTGACACATTGATTTTTCTTTTGGTTCTTCTTGGTGGTTTGGTTTACGGTATTGCTCTTATTAATGGATTTCCTTTCTTTAATGGGTAACTCGAATTATTTTCGATTTGGGTCTAAGTTCGCTTGATTTGATGAAGTTTCCAATGTCACTGGGTCTGTGACTTTCGTCTCCTTTATCAGGATCTTTTACCGTTCTTTGTTTAGGGGTTCCAAATTAGGTATTACTTTTAGATATTCGTTTAACTCATTCTTTCCAGGTTTGCACTTTTATCTTTCTTCTGGATTTATATTCTTTCTTCTCATTTGAGCCTCTGTCCTCCTTTACCATTGTGAGGGTTCAAATTTAGTATTTTCCCAACTGATTACTTGATCCATATCTATTTTAATTACTTATACATCGATCCTTTGCAACATTATACATCAATTTTTACATATGTACACTTCATTTTTACTATTTTCATCAACACTTCTTCTTTAATTTCCACTTCACTCTTTATACCCTCAGTTTCCTTTACTTGGCCGTCATCATTTTTGTGTCTGCTGCCATTTCTCTGCATTTCTCTTGCTTATTCATTATTTCGTTGATTCTTAATTCGGCTGACCTTGCTTCTTCGTTTAGTCGGAGTATCGTTGTTTTTTGTACTTCAGTTTCTTTGTTTTGTTTTCGGCAACTTGTCCCCATATCATTATCAATTCATCCTGTCTCTTTTCTTTCATCACCAATTCTTTTATTATGTTATCTTGTTCTATACATTGTCTTCTCAATTCTTCGGATACGTTGAGTTTTACATGTTTCTTGCCTTCTACGTACGGTTGTCGACTGTTATTTTATTGACATTGGAGGTTGACAATTTTTTCTCTCCGACTATTGAATTCTTTTCTCAGTGCGTATTTGCTTGGTTGGTTCTGCGGTACTTCTCCGTGATTGATTTTTCTCTGGATTTCACATTCGGACAGTTGTCAATTACGTGTCCTGTTCTTTTACATTCGTTTTTACACCTTTTTTTACGACGACATTTCTTTTCGCAATGCCTCATTCTCTGACAATTCCAACCCATCATATTCAAAGAACAATTACGCTCATTGTGTCCTCGCTGCTGGCCTTGGTTACAATACTGTTTTACTTTATTTTCGATATTTGGTTCAATCTCATTTTCATTTTTTACCGTTCTTCGGTCACGATGTTTTCATTATTTTCACCAATTCGATTCTCGTGGACTTTGTTGGTCTTCGATTTGTGGCAATATCTTCTGTTGACTGCTCTCATGTGATTCTCTTGGATTGCTGTAATATCAGCCTAATTTTCCGTATTTTTATAATTTCTCCGATTGTTCCCAATGATTCTGATATTTTGATGGTCCAATGTTACATTTTCTATTCTTTCGATTGTTTCACTTTCCACTCTTGAGTCCAGAGTTCTTTGTAATTCCCGTTTGTTGCTCGGTACCACTTTCATCATATTGATTTGTATTACTTTTCTTTGTTGTCTTTCACACATTTCTTCTCTCTTTTCCCTCTGGCTGTCATTGGTGGTTAGTCTCATGATATCAACTCTCAACAGTTCTTCCTTTCTCCTCCTCCAATACTCTTCTTCTCTTTTTTGCCTGAAGTTCTTTTCGTCTACTCCATCTTTCTTCTGCTTCTCGTGCCTTTGTGATCTGTAAGGTGTTTCATCTTTGTTGTTGTTTAGTTGGGTTGATTTCAATTTGTGATCTGCTTCCAACGTATTGTAATACATTTATTCTTGGTTGCTTTCTTTCTATTTCAGATTGATACTCGATTATGTTACTGCATAGTTTTGTAAGGATGGTTGTCTGATTTTGCATCTCAGCTAGCTTGTTCGCTCATATATCCATATTATCTCTCCGTCGTTGGTTTCTTTCTTTAGTTAGGTTTCAGTGTCTTTTACTAGTTCTGCTTTTACATTATTTCCTCTTTCATGAAGTTCCACTGGCGTTTTACACTTCTCAACTGACTGTTTCGAAATTCCTTTTACCACTCTCTTTTGAGGGTCGACTTTCCGTTTTTGAGATGTCGCTTTGATTTTTCCTTTTCACTCTCTTGCGTTTGTTTGGATTTGATTGTTCGCTTTCCTTTCTTTGCAGCTCTTATTTATTCTTCGTTTGACACACTTGGTTCTATTATCGATTGGCTTAATGATTTGGTGATGAATTCTGGTTGATTGTTGATACTTGGCTGTTATCTTGATTGATTGATTTACCTTACTAGAAAAATATCACTCCTCCTTACCGTTTATTATCTTTATAAATTATAATTTATATATTATATAACATAATTGCAATATTTTTGTTTTGGTTTCCTTGGGCATCTCTTAATATTTGTTCCCTCGTTCCCTTAGTTTACACCTTTATTCTCATGTTCTACTTAATTTTCTCGATCCTTATTTATTTTAATTCGTGTTCTTTTTCCTCGTTTCTATGGTTTTCTTGGCTTTGAATGACTATCTCTTTATCTATTAACTTGTATTGCCTCTTAGTTTTTCTTCATTACTATGGTACTTGTTCTGTTCTCGGTTGTTTCCAGTTTTAATCATTTCTTGAGTTTACTATAGCGGTTACCCTTTAGATTTCCTCCTTTCATTAACTATTATTGTCATCGTTGCCGTTTTTCTTGACTTAGTTCATTGTTTTACTTAACGGTTTCTCTTCTTAAGTTTGGAACTATATTCGCAGTTGTACTTGTATTGCCTCTCATCTGTACTTGATTCATTCCTTGTCATTTCTATAACCCATTCTTAACTAGAATTTCCATTATTCTTCCTATATTCTCATTCATTCTCTCTTACCAGATTATCTAATATCAATCCATTTCTTGTCATTTCTACTGAGATTTCATTATTTTTCTGTTATATACCTACCCAAAATTTTACCAATTTTATTATTCCTTAACTTGCCACTCTTTACCTTACAAATTTCTAACTCATTCGTTTCTGCATTCAAAACAATCATCTGAAACAAAATTCTTATCCCATTGGTCTCCGCTTTCGAGACTTATTAAAAATTCCTAATTTCCACGTTTCTACTTTTGAAACTTTAAAAATCATTATCTGGTCCGCTTCTACTTTTGAAACTTCCGAATGATGTACAATTCCTATTTCGTCGGTTGTGAATAACCATAATCAAATATTTTCGTCGATGTTGAATTATCTATGTGGTCGTATCAATTATCTATGGGGTCGTATCAATTATCTATAATTATCAATTATAATATCAATTGGTCGTTGTCGGTCACTGCTTATTGCCCCCTTTATTTTCTTAATCCTCTTGCGCTATTTTCGCTATTTTACTTATTCTTGCATATCTAATTCACCTATTACTCTTTACTCGGTTCTACTCTGGAACCAACAAAAATCATTTTCCCGGTTTAAACCAAAAATTCTGTAGAACTTTGTCTATCTACCTGGGATCCCCTTTAATTAGTTAATTATTTTCCTCTTTTAACCCATCATCTATTCACACTTATTCTTTATTTCCATTATCTCCTTAATTCATTTTCCTTTTCTGTTTCTCTTTCTCACTAAAAATTTTATTATCACCTTCCACGAGCTCGTTTAATCCTCCCTAAATTCGAATTCTCGTATCTAAATTCAATTCGTTTCTAGCTAGCTTTAATATTCTATCTCACTGTTAGCTTAAATGTTATCTCATTGTAGCTTAAATGCTATCTCACTGGTTTTCTAGGCCTTTACGACTGGCTGGCACTTTTCAACAGCTCAATCTTCATTATCCTGACCGGCTGGACTATTCAACAACTCGGCCTTAATATCTCCGAACTGGCTGGACTTTTCACAGCTCAGTTTTAATTTCCCTGACCGGCTGGACTATTCAACAACTCGGCCTTACTATCTCCGAACTGGCTGGACTTTTCACAGCTCAGTTTTAATTTCCCTGACCGGCTGGACTATTCAACAACTCGGCCTTACTATCTCCGAACTGGCTGGACTTTTCACAGCTCAGTTTTAATTTCCCTGACCGACTGGACTATTCAACAACTCGGCCTTACTATCTCCGAACTGGCTGGACTTTTCACAGCTCAGTTTTAATTTCCCCACATGCATGTTTTATTCTCCATTTCTCTGTTTGTCCTAGGCTCACTATTTTTGTTGTCTTTACTTTAGTCACTGTGCACTTTCTAAACGTTTATCCCCCTGCATGCCTGTTTTTTACTGCTCTTACGGGTTTTCCTCACTCCCCTGACTCCGGATTCGCATCTATTATTCGCATCTATTATTCGCATCTATTATTCCATTTTCCTTTGACTCTCTTTGTCCTCTATTTTTCTGTCTAACAGTTATCTTATCAATTGAGTCTTTATGCTCTAATTGTTTCCTTTTACTCCGCTCTGTCTTTTTCCATTTACTTGGTCTTCATTTTTATTTCTCCTGCATGCTTCTTTTTACTACTCTTCCAGGTATTCCCCACTCTCCTGACTCTGGATGCGAAACACTCGCACTGGTCGATCTCCGATCGTGTGGTGATCAGTCACACGCAGAGATGTTCCAGTATATGCGATGGGCCCTGTTCCACATCTTTCGTCAGGACAGTTGGTACTTCCCTGGGCCTTATCCGCACTACGCTGAGCGTAGCTCATAGGTTGTGGATTTCCTAAATCCTAACAGAAAAAAATTGTTTCCTTATTCATTTGCTCTCAATTTTCGTAATACTTTATTCTCGTTTTTACGTCGTGCTCTTAATCTACTTATCTCGATTACTCTTGGTCTTTCTTCATTATTCTAAATATATCCACGTCTCTTGTCTGGCTAACGTTTTATTGCTATCGCTTTCACTCTCACCGCTTCGGTTGACTTGTTTCTCGTTAATATGCTCACTATTTCCTCAGGCAGATCCCTCTCGCATCCCTCGTTAATATTTGTTTATCCATTTTATTCGTTACCCTTCTATTCGTTAATGGTTTATCTACGAAACATCCCTGCTCGATTTTGAAATTTATCCTGCTTCCGTATTTGTATGTTTTCCCGCACTTTGATTCTTTATTTTCCCCTTAAAAATTTTTTTTTTTTTTCACACACATATACACACATATACACATATGTATACCCATACACACATATACATACACATATACATACATATATATACACATACACACACACATATATATATATATATATACACACATATACACACATATATACATATATACATATATATATACACATACATATATATATATATATATATATCTACATTTTTAACTTATTCCCGTATCTGTATACTACTAAACTTTGGCTCTTAACCTTGCTTATTTGTTCATTTGTTCATTACGTCATTTTATTGTTCATCTATACATACTTATACCTATACACGCATATACTCATACATATACCCTTATCCATGCACATATATTCATATACACATATCCCCCTATATCCGGATATCTACATCTATACGCATTTCTCCCTAGCTGTTCCTGTAGTGGTTGATATTATTGCTTTTATCATTTTTGAATTTATTCAAATTATTCAAATTTATTATTCGAATATCCACAATTGTAATTTTTTGTTTCATAATAAAAGTAGACAGTTCATTTTACATAATTGTGACATTCTCTTCCAGAATTTATTCCAATTTTAACAATTTTAACTTTTGTTTCGTAATAAAAGTAGACAGTCCGTTCGATTTTCATTATTGTGGCTTTTTGCTTCATAGTAAAAATTGGCAGTATGTTCGTTTTCCATAATTAAAACTTTTGTTCGATATTTCTAATTGATCTCATTTTTGTTAGCCTCTATGTTATTTTAATTGGTCGTGTCGTGATGTTAAGCTTTCAATTTTTTGTTCTGTTTCACTGTATCATGTTTCATTTTATATTTGTCGTTTCTTGCTGTTTTGAATTTTCCTTCAAATGTCTTTACCCTTGCTATCCTTCTGTGAATTTGTTATTTGTTTTTTCATGTTTGTTCATTTCGTTTTGTGTTTTCCTTTTCATTTTTATTGTGTTTATTTGTTCACATTTTATTTTGTTATATGTGCGCTCTTCATTTACCGTCAATCATGTTTTTGTATAATTTTTCCCGATTGTTCCTATTATTGCTCATGTCCATTTTGACTTTCATCTTGATCTCCCGTTTGTTGTTATCTTAGTTTGATCTCATTTTTCCTCCGCGTCTTCGCCAAATGTCGTCCTCGACATTCATTATTTGATTTATTTATTATCTTGTGTTCTCTCGGTTCTCAGTATTTTGTTCTCGTGTCCTCTCTACAATATTTGCCAAACGTATATTTTTTCTGATTGATTTTCCTTACTCTTAAATAAGCGTAGATTTTAATATTTTTGATTTTTCGCATTATTTTATCTTTGTTTATGGTGATCGGTCCTCTACTTTTATTATATATCATTTGGTTGGGGTGTATACACCGATATATACAATTATTTATATACAATTAGTCCTCTTTTGGCACTCAGTTCTGCCATTACCGTCTCTTTTCAATGTTATGGCCATGCTAATAGTTCGTTGTTTTTCTCCTTTACGCAACAGAAACCACCGGTACAAGTGTTCTTCTACTCATTCCACCTCCATCTCGGTATATTTTACTCCTCATCTTATAACAATTTTCAATGAATACTATGCTGGATTTGTTATAACTATTTGTACTTCATCTTCAGCTTACTGCATTTTCTTTTTCCCGTTTCCTTTTTACGTCTGATATTCTCCGTTACATTCTGATCATTTCTTTCTCTCCTTGATTTCCCCAGCTATTCCTATTAGTTCATTTACTTGCATTTGGCTTTATCATTTGATTTGTTCTATTTCTCTTCCACTTAGTTCAATTTTTCTTCTCTGGTCCTTGATTATTCTTTCACGAACAAATTCATTGTTCAAAGTTTCGATTAGATTGTTCTTCCATGAGATTCCTTGCATGTTATTTGCGATAGTATGGCGCTTTTCTGCTTCCATACTTCTCCTGTGGTGGTATTGGGATTGATTTCCATTGTGATCCGTTTTATCCTATTAATTCGCCTACATTGATTCCTAATCTTTTATCTGAATTTTATTTCATCTTACTTCCCGAAGTTATATACTAATTATACCACGCTGATATATATACATATATTTTTATATAATCATATACCTTTATATATTCATTGTTCACACTAGTAGTAGGATTGGAGCTCCCCAGATCAGGAGCTCCCCGCATCACATATACCCCCCCCCCCCCCCCGAAAAAAAAAAAAAATTTTTTTAAATAAAAGGTCAAGGTCAAGGTCATTTATTATTTTTTTTTTAATTTAATTTTTTGTTTTAATTAATTGGCCGGGCGGGCTCCTACTTTTTTTCATCCCAAAAATTAATGTTCCCGCCAACAGATTTTATTGAACGATACCTCATCTTAAAGCTCAGTCCAAGACCTTTCGAATGAGCCATGGAAGGTATCATCATCATTAATATTGACAAAGTTATTAACGTTTTCCCGAGACCATTTTCAAAGTTAAATTATTATTATTATTCAAAATATTATTAAGTGGCCGGGCGGGCTGCTACTTTTTTTCATCCCAAAAATTATCGTTCCCATTATCCGAATTTATTAATCGATAGCTTATTTTGAAGCTTAGTGTAAGATCTATCTAATGATATATAAATATTATTAATATCATTAACATCGGCAAAGTTATTAACGTTTTCCCGAGACCATTTTTCAAGGCCATTTATTTTTCAAGGTCATTTATTTTTCAAGGTCATTTAATTTTCAAGGTCATTTATTTTTTCAAGGTCATTTAATTTTTCAAGGTCATATTTTAAAATTTAAATGTACAGAGTTCCCGCAAACAAATATTATTCCACGATAGCTCATTTTAAAGCCCGATCCAAGACCTTTCGATTGATCCATAGAAGGTATCATCATCATTAATATTGACAAAGTTATTAACATTTTACCAAAAATCATTTTCAAGGTCATATAATTATTAGGTGGTCCAGCGGGCACATGGTTTTCGTTTGCCCAAAGGTTTTCGTTCCCATTATCCGAATTTATTAATCGATAGCTTATTTTAAAGCCCTGTGCAAGATCTATCTATTGATATATAACTATTATTATTATCATTATTATTGGCAAAATTATTAACATTTTACCAAAAATCATTTTCAAGGTCATTTATTTTTTTTTTCAAGGTCATTTATTTTTTCAAGGTCATTTATTTTTTCAAGGTCATTTATTTTTTCAAGGTCATTTATTTTTTTTTCAAGGTCATTTATTTTTTTTTCAAGGTTATTTATTTTTTCAAGGTCATTTATATTTTCAAGGTCATTTCTTTTTCAAGGTCAAGGTCAAATTTTAATAAAAGGTTAAGGCCAAATTTTAAATAAAAGGTCAAGGTCATTTATTTTTCAAGGTCAAGGTCATTTATTATTTTCAAGGTCATTTATTATTTTCAAAATATTACTTTTCAAGGTCATTTATTATTTTCAAGGTCATTTATTTTTCAAGGTCATTTATTTTTCAAGGTCATTTATTTTTTCAAGGTCATTTTTTCAAGGTCAAGGTAAAATTTTTAATAAAAGGTTAAGGCCAAATTTTTAATAAAAGGTCAAGGTCAAATTTTAATAAAAGACATATGACTCATCAAGGTCATTTAATTTTCAAGGTCATTTAATTTTTAAGGTCAAGGTCAAATTTTAATAAAAGACATATGACTCATCAAGGTCATTTAATTTTCAAGGTCATTTAATTTTTCAAGGTCAAGGTCATTTTTTTTTAATTTAATTTTTTGTTTTAATTAAGTAATCATTTTATTTTCAAGGTCATTTAATTTTTAAGGTCAAGGTCAAATTTTAATAAAAGACATATGACTCATCAAGGTCATTTAATTTTCAAGGTCATTTAATTTTTCAAGGTCAAGGTCATTTTTTTTTAATTTAATTTTTTGTTTTAATTAAGTAATCATTTTATTTTCAAGGTCATTTAATTTTTAAGGTCAAGGTCAAATTTTAATAAAAGACATATGACTCATCAAGGTCATTTAATTTTCAATGTCATTTAATTTTTCAAGGGCATTTATTAAAATAATTATTATTATTTTCTAAGTTTTTAGTTTCTAAGTTTTATTATTATTATTGTTGGTTACTTAGGGGTGGGTTTACATTTTAAACTACGTTAGGGGTAATCATAATCGTTCGACTCTTTCCTAAGCACCTCCATGACTATTGCAATTTAAACCATTTGTGTACCCATGGCGACGACCATGTTGGTAATGTACACAAAGGCGAAAAAAACAATGAGCAGGTGAGCTCTATTGCTAAAACTACTCCCCATTGTATTTTCTATTCGGGTTCTAGACTGCCGATAGAAGGTCTTACGTCATTATTCACTATGTATGCTATTTTTGGATCGTTGTTGGTCCTCAATTACGGGTATTTCTAATTGTTCTCTTATAAAATTTTGGTGCAGGGATCCGTCCTTATTTCCCAGCTAGTAATTATTGTTCTACACTTCCTACAATGTTTAAACTATCCTTTGAAAAATTTGCGCAGGGATTGGCCCCTATTCTCAAGTTAATCCACACTTGCCATAATATTTAAATTGTTCTTCAAAGATTTTGAGCAGGGATCTGCCTGTGTTTCAAATCATGAGCTGTCGGAAAAATTACATAAATCTAACTTTATCCATCTTCAACTGGTCTCAACTATTCCATCTTTACTCCTACTCACTTATGTTTATAAAACATAAAGGTGACTAAGCCACCTACATTATCTAAATCTAAATAAAATCCTAAACGACCTAAAATGACATTACACTCCCTAATCATTCCTATCACTATCACTGTCCTCTAACTCGATGGACTCAACCGGCGAAATATCTGCCGACCAACAGCACGTAGTGCCGCCCGTCCACAAACTTTTCCCCAGCCCAGACCATCGACACCATCAACAAATAATATAATTGAATTCAATAAGACTATGATTTAGAACTTGAAACTAAACGAATTTAAACCATTAAAAAAAATTTACTAAAGAAAATTTAACTGAGACATATAAAATTTATTAATTAAAATACTTCATAAGAATTACAAACAATAACAATAATTTACCACATCCACGTTGACATAAAATCGAAACTGAGAGTTCTGCAAATTAAGTGGCTATGTTGAAAAAGAGAGTTTTTCAATTGAATTTGTGATCAGTATTTATACTGATTTTGAATGCGTACTCTATCCAATCAGAGTGCGAGAATTATTGAATTGATTTTGCACACATGCATGAATGTGTGTAATTATTTATTTGTTTTAATTTCATAAATTTAATTAATTTCTTATTTAATTTTTATTAATTTTAATTTTACAAATTTTATAATTTAACTAATTTGAGTTATATTAATTTTTATTAATTTAAACATTTTTATTCTTTAAATTTAATAAGTTAAATAACCATTTAATTCAATAAACTTTACAATTTACATAATGCTAATTAATTTTATTATTTTTGACGATTTAATTTTTATATTGTTTAAATAATTTTCAACTAATTCTATTTTATATTTTATTATTTTTTCTATTTAAATTTTTAAGTGTTGAATTTTTTGTTAAATTTATTTATCTCCTTATTCTATTATACGGGGTTTATTGACTCTTAATGTGTGATGAAATTTATTTTATTTATTTTATATTAAACCTTGGTCATAAATTTTTTCAACTTTGCGGTTTTTGTGTTAGGTATTTTCGATCGATTAAAACAAACTCTCAGTTCTCGTTTTCAGCCCAACAAATCACTCCGGGACCCGTTAAAATTGCGTCCCGCAATTCTGTTAGACATATGAATTTCCCAGCTCATAGTCTATTACATTCCCATTAACCCATAAACATACTATAACAGTTTAAGACATGTTAAAATTGAATTATCAGAAAAAGGTCTAAGCTAAAATTCAAGCAGTTGCCACATACAGTGACTGGTCATAATACACACACATACTTATACCGTGTCCAAACTCAAGTCAAGTCACATGCAACAGTTTTATTTCTGGATCAATTCTTCAGTTGGTTGTTTCTTCTCGTTTCTGGGTTCGGTTTTCAATCTTTCGGCTGGGTTTTGTAGGCATGTTCGATTCCTGTTGTTGATTTTCATAATTAGCTCGTAATACTTACTGAAGATCATAGGATTCTCTCTATCAGGGTTTGACTGCTTTCCCTGATTCTCTTTGAATTTTTAGGCTGGGGTTCTAGTTTTCCGGATCATTTGATGGTATGTGACAGACCTTGCTCAAGGGTCTTCGGAACCTTTTGTTTAACTGGGTGATTGGACACATAGATTTTTCTTTTGGTTTTTCTCGGTGGTTTTTGTTTACGGTATTGCTCTTATTAAGGGATTTTCTTTCTTTAATGGGTAACTCGAATTATTTCCGATTTTGGTCTAAGTTCGCTTGATTTGATTAAGTTTCTAATGTCACTGGGTCTGTGACTTTAGTCTCATTTATCAGGATCTTTTACCATTCTTCGTTTAGGGGTTCCAAATTAGGTATTATTTTTAGATATTCGTTCAACTCATTCTTTCCGGGTTTGCACTTTTATCTTTCTTCTGGATTTATATTCTTTCTTCTCATTTGGGCCTCTGTTCTGCTTTACCAATGTGAGAGTTCAAATTTAGTATTTTCTCAACTGATTACTTGATCCATTTCTATTTTAATTACTTATACATCGATCCTTTGCAACATTATACATCAATTTTTACATATGTACACTTCCTTTTTACTATTTTTATCTACACTTCTTCTTTAATTTCCACTTCACTCTTTATACCCTCAGTTTCCTTTACCTGGCCGTCATCATTTTTGTGTCTGCTGCCATTTCTCTGCATTTCTCTTGCTTATTCATTATTTCGTTGATTCTTAATTCGGCTGACCTTGCTTCTTCGTTTAGTCTGAATATCGTTGTTTTTTGTACTTAAGTTTCTTTTGTTTTGTTTTCGGCAACTTTTCCCCTTATTATTATCAATTCATTCTGTCTCTTTTCTCTCATCACAAATCCTTTCATTATGTTACCTTGTTCTATACATTGTCTTCTCAATTCTTCGAATACGTTGAGTTTTACATGTTTCTTCCCTTCCACGTACGGTTGTCTACTGTTGTTTTATTGACATTGGAGGTTGACAATTTTTTCTCTCTGACTGTTGAATTCTTTTCTCAGTGCGTATTGCTTTGTTGGTTCTGCGGTACTTCTCCTTGATTGATTTTTCTCTGGATTTCACCTTCGGACAGTTGTTAATTACGTGTCCTGTTCTTTTACATTCGTTTTTACACCTTTTTATACGACGACATTTTTTTCGCAATGCCTCATTCTCTGACAATTCCAACCCATCATATTCAAAGAACAATTACGCTCATTGTGTCCTCGCTGCTGTCCTTGGTTACGATACTGTTTTTACTTTATTTTCGATATTTGGTTCAATCTCACTTTCATTTTTTACCGTTCTTCTGTCACGATGTTTTCATTATTTTCACCAATTCGCTTCTCGTGGACTTCGTTGGTCTTCGATTTGTGGCAATATCTTCTGTTGGCTGTTCTCACGCGATTCTCTTGGATTGCTGTAATATCAGCCTAATTTTCCGTGTTTTATAATTTCTCCGATTGTTCCCAATGCTTCTGATATTTTGATGGTCCAATGTTACATTTTCTATTCTTTCGATTGTTTCACTTTCCACTCTTGAGTCCAGAGTTCTTTGTAATTCCCGTTTGTTGCTCGGTGCCACTTTCATCATATTGATTTGTATTACTTTTCTTTGTTGTCTTTCACACATTTCTTATATCTTTTCCCTCTGGCTGTTAATGATATCAACTCTCAACAGTTCTTCCTTTCTCCTCCTTCAATACTCTTCTTCTCTTTTTGCCTGAAGTTCTTTTCGTCTACTCCATCTTTCTTCTGCTTCTCGTGCCTTTGTAATCTGTAAGGTGTTTTCATCCTTGTTCGTGTTTAGTTGGGTTGTTTTCAATTTGTGATCTGCTTCCAACGTATTGTAATACATTTATTCTTGGAGGTTGCTTTCTTTCTATTTCAGATTGATACTCGATTATGTTACTGCATAGTTTTGTAAGGATGGTTGTCTGATTTTGCATCTCAGCTAGCTTGTTCGCTCATATATCCATATTATCTCTCCATCGTTGGTTTCTTTCTTTAGTTAGGTTTCAGTGTTCTGCTTTTACATTATTTCCTCTTTCATGAAGTTCCACTGGCGTTTTACGCTTCTCGACTGACTGTTTTGAAATTCCTTTTACCATTCTCTTTTGAGGGTCGACTTTCCGTTTTTGTGATGTCGCTTTGATTTCTCCTTTTCACTCTCTTGCGTTTGCTTGGATATGATTGTTCGTTTTCCTTTCTTTGCAGCTCTTATTTCTTCTTCGTTTGACACACTTGGTTCTATTATCGATTGGCTTAATGATTTGGTGATGAATTCTGGTTGATTGTTGATACTTGGCTGTTATCTTGATTGATTGATTTACCTTACTAGAAAAATATCACTCCTCCTTACCGTTTATTATCTTTATAAATTATAATTTATATATTATACATAATATATATAATATATAACATAGTTGTAATGTTTTTATTTTGGTTTCCCTGGGCATCTCTTAATATTTGTTTCCTCGTTCCTTTAGTTTACATCTTTATTCTAATGTTCTACTTAATTTTCGCGATCCTTATTTATTTTAATTCGTGTTCTTTTTCCTCGTTTCTATGGTTTTCTTGGCTTTGAATGACTATCTTTTTCTGCTATCTTTATCTATTAACTGGTATTACCTCTTAGTTTTTTCTTCATTACTATGGTCCCTGTTCTGTTCTCGGTTGTTTCCAGTTTTAATCATTTTTTGAGTTTACTATAGCGGTTACCCTTTATATTTCCTCCTTTCATTAACTATTATTGTTATCGTTGCCGGTTTTCTAGACTTAGTTCATTGTTTTGCTTAACGGTTTCTCTTCTTAAGCTTGAAACTATATTCACAGTTGTACTTATATTGCCTCTCATCTGTACTTGACTTATTCCTTGTCATTTCTATAACTCATTCTTAACTAGAATTTCCATTATTCTTCTTATATTCTCATTCTCTCTTACCAGATCATCTAATATCAATTCATTTCTTTTCATTTCTACTGAGATATCAAAATTTACCAATCTTATCATTCCTTAATTTGCCACTCTTTACCTTACAAATTTCTAACTAGTTAGATTCTTCATTCAAAATAATCATCTGAAACAAAATTCTTATCCCATTGGTCTCCACTTTCGAGACTTATTAAAAATTCTCAATTTCCCCGATTCTACTTTTGAAACTTTCAAAATCATTATCTGGTCCGCTTCTACTTTTGAAACTTCTGAATGATGTACAATTCCTATTACGTCGGTTGTGATTAACCAAAATCCTAAATTTTCGTCGATGTTGAATTATCTATGTGGTCGTATCAATTATCTATGTGGTCGTAACAATTATCTATAATTATCAATTATAATATCAATTGGTCGTTGTTCATTGCTGCTAATTACCCCTCCTCATTTTCCTAGTATACTCTTGCGCAATTTCGCCATTTTACTTATCCTTTTATATCTAATTCACCTGTTACTCTTTAATCGGTTCTACTCTGGAACCAAAAACAAATTCGTTTAACCGGTTTAAACCAAAAAAAATTCTGTAGAACTTTGTCTACTTCTCTGGGATCCCCTTTAATTGATTAATTATCTTCCTCTTTTACTCATCATTTATTCACGCTTATTCTTTATTTTTATTATCTCTTTAATTCCTTTTCTTTTCGGTTTCTCTCTTACTAACGGGATTTCGTTATTACCTCCTACGAGCTCGTTTAATCCTCTCTAAATTCAAATTCTCGTATCTAAATTCGACTTGTTTTTAGCTAGCTTTACCATTCTATCTCATTATCAACTTGTATACTATCATTTTATGTTTTTAGGCCTTTACGACTGGCTGGCACTTTTCAACAGCTCAATCTTCATTATCCTGACCGGCTGGACTTTTCACAACTCGGCCTTACGACTGGCTGGCACTATTCAACAGCTCAATCTTCATTATCCTGACCGGCTGGACTTTTCACAACTCGGCCTTACGACTGGCTGGCACTATTCAACAGCTCAATCTTCATTATCCTGACCGGCTGGACTTTTCACAACTCGGCCTTACGACTGGCTGGCACTATTCAACAGCTCAATCTTCATTATCCTGACCGGCTGGACTATTCACAACTCGATCTTACGACTGGCTGGCACTATTCAACAGCTCAATCTTCATTCTTCCTGACCGGTTGGACTATTCAACAACTCGGCCTTACGACTGGCTGGCACTATTCAACAGCTCAATCTTCATTATCCTGACCGGCTGGACTATTCACAACTCGGCCTTACGACTGGCTGGCACTATTCAACAGCTCAATCTTCATTATCCTGACCGGCTGGACTTTTCAACAACTCGGCCTTACTATCTCCGAACTGGCTGGACTTTTCACAGCTCAGTTTTAATTTCCCTGACCGGCTGGACTATTCAACAACTCGGCCTTACTATCTCCGAACTGGCTGGACTTTTCACAGCTCAGTTTTAATTTCCCTGACCGGCTGGACTATTCAACAACTCGGCCTTACTATCCTCAGACTGGCTGGACTTTTCACAGCTCAGTTTCAATTTTCCTGACCGGCTGGACTTTTCACAACTCGGCCTTAATAATCCCTAACATGCATGTTTTATTCTCCATTTCTCTGTTTGTCCTAGGCTCACTATTTTTGTTGTCTTTACTTTAGTCACTGTGCACTTTCTAAACGTTTATCCCCCTGCATGCCTGTTTTTTACTGCTTTTACTGGTTTTCCCCACTCCCCTGACTCCGGATTCGCATCTATTATTCGTATCTATTATTCGCATCTATTATTCGCATCTATTATTCACACCTATTACTCGCATCTATTATTCGCATCTATTATTCGCATCTATTATTCGCACCTATTATTCGCATTTATTATTCGCATTTATTATTCGCATTTATTATTCGCATTTATTATTCGTTTTCCTTTAACTCTCTTTGTCCTCTATTATTCTGCCTACCGGTTATCTTATGAATTGAGTCTTTAAGCTCTAATTGTTTCCCTTTACTCCGCTCTGTCTTTTCCCATTTACTTGGTCTCTTTTTATTTCTCCTGCATGCTTCTTTTTACTACTCTTCCGGGTTTTCCCCACTCTCCTGACTCTGGATGCGAAACACTCGCACTGGTCGATCTCCGATCGTGTGGTGATCAGTCACACGCAGAGATGTTCCAGTATATGCGATGGGCCCTGTTCCACATCTTTCGTCAGGACAGTTGGTACTTTCCTGGGCCTTATCCGCACTACGCTGAGCGTAGCTCATAGGTTGTGGATTTCCAAAATCCTAATAGACAATGTTTTCCTTATTCCTTTGCTCTCAATTTTCGTAATACTTTATTCTCATTTTTATGTCGTGCTCTTAATCCACTTATCTCGATTACTCTTGGTCTTTCTTCATTATTCTCAATATATCCACGTCTCTTATCTGGTTAACGTTTTATTGCTATCGCTTTTACTCTCACCGCTTCGGTTGACTTGTTTCTCGTTAATATGCTCACTATTTCCTCAGGCAGATCCCTCTCGCATCCCTCGTTAATATTTGTTTATCCATTTTATTCGTTACCCTTCTATTCGTTAATGGTTTATTTACGAAACATCCCTGCTCAATTTTGAAATTTATCCCGCTTCCGTATTTGTGTGTTTTCCCGCACTTTGATTCTTTATTTTCCCCTTTAAAAATTTATTTATTTATTTATTTATTTATTTATTTTTTTTTTTTTTACACACATATACACACATATACATATACACGCATATACTCATACATATAACCTTATCCATAAACATATATTCATATACATATATACACCTATATCTGGATATCTACATCTGTACGCATTTCTCCCTAGCTGTTCCTGGAGTGGTTGATATTATTGCTTCTATCATTTCTGAATTTATTCAAATTTATCATTGAAATTCCCACAATTGTAACTTTTTAGTTCGTAATAACAAGGTAGACAGTCCGTTCGTTTTTCATTATTGTAACTTTTTGTTCCATAGTAAAAGTAGGCAGTATGTTCGTTTTCCATAATTAAAACTTTTGTTCGATATTTCTAATTGATCTCATTTTTGTTAGCATTTATTGTTATTTTAATTGGCCGTGTCGTGATGTTAAATTTCCAATTTTTTATTCTATTTCATTGCATCGTGTTTCATTTTATATTTGTCGTTTCTTGTAATTTCGATTTTTCATTCAAATGCCCTTGCCCTTGCTTTCTTTCTGTGAATTTGTTACTTGTTGTTTTCTGTTTGTTCATTTCGTTCTGTGTTTTCCTTGTCATTTTTAACGTGTTTATTTATTCACATTCTATTTTGTTATATGTGCGCTCTTCATTTTCTGTCAATCATGTTTTTGTATAAATTTTCCCGATTGTTCCTATTATTGCTCATGTCCATTTTGACTTTCATATTGGTCTCCCGTTTGTTGTTATCTTAGTTTGTAGTTTGTTCTCATTTTCCTCCGCGTCTTCGCCAAATGTCGTCCCCGACATTCATTATTTGGTTTATTTATTATCTTGTGTTCTCTTGGTTCTCACTATTTTGTTCTCGTGTCTTCTCTACAATATTTGCCAAACGTCCATTTCTCTGATTGATTTTCCTTACTCTTAAATAAACGTAGATTTTGATGTTTTGATTTTTCGCATTATTTTATCTTTGTTTAGGGTGATCGGCCCTCTACTTTTATTATATATCATTTTGGTTGGGGTGTATACACCGATATATGCGATTATTTATATATAATTAGTCCTCTTTTTGGCACTCAGTTCTGCCATTACCGTCTCTTTTCCATGTTATGACCATGCTAATAGTTCGTTGTGTTTCTCTCCTTTACGCAAAATACAGATACAGTGTTCTTCTGATCATTCCACCTCCCTCTCGGAATATTTTACTCATCATCTTATAACAATTTTCAATGAATACTATGCTGTATTTGTAATAACTATTTGTACTTCATCTTCAGTTTAATGCATTTTCCTTTTCCCGTTTCCTTTTCACATCTGATATTCTCCGTTACATTCTGACCATATCTTTCTCTCTTTGTTTTCCTCGGCTTTCTTAGTAGTTCATTTCTTGCATTTGGCTTTATCATTAGAGTTGTTCTATTTCTCTTCACTTTAGTTCAATTTTTCCTCTCTGGTCCTTGATTATTCTCTCACGAACAATTCATTGTTCAAATTTTCGATTAGATTGTTCCTCCACGAGATTCCTTGCTTCTGTATAGCTAATGTTATTTACGATAATATGACGCTTTTCTGCTTCCATATTTCTCCTGTGGTGGTATTGGGATTGATTTCCATTGTGATCCGTTTTATTCTATTAGTTCACCTACATTGATTCCTAATCTTTTATCTGAATTTTATTTCATTTTACTTCCCGAAGTTATATACTAATTATACCGCGCTGATATATATACATATATTTTTATATAATCATATACTTTTACATATTTCTTGATCACACTATATATAGTCATAACCCTTTCTATGAATGTGGGTTCGTAATTCGTGATACTTTTTAGATCTCTTCCCACTGTTCTTAGTTTAGTGTTCTGTACTCTTTCATTTACTGTATATTTCACACGTCTGGTTCTAATTGTTTCCTATTCTCTATCGTTGACGTTGGATAATTTTTCATAGTTCGTTCTGGTTATTAATATGAGCACTGTACGTATAACTTTCTTGTACATTCCTATTACTTTGGCTAACCTTGAGCTCCCTGGTTTCTTTCGCTGGATCTTTTTCGTTGATATCCATCATGTTATTCTCGTATCTTGTATATTTATTTTCATTAATTTCTGTATTTATTTTGTTAACTTCCTGAGCCGTTCTACATAAATTTTAAAATTCATTTTCTACATATCCTTGATGCCTGTGATGGTCGCCTATTTTGCAACGTTGTCCAGTCCAATTTTAATTTAGTTCTTGTGCCTTTGACACGGGGATTTTCGATTTACTTCTGCTCACTTTTATACTGTGATTGTTATTGATGGAGTATTCGCGATTGTCATTAGTTCAGTTCTCAAACAGTTTTTCTTTTCATTTGTCTAGCAGCCACGTTCAGTTCTTACTTTCATTCATTTACTTAACGCTTTTATTTACTTTATGTTGATGACAAGTAGCTATCAGTTTACCAATGATGTTTCGATGCCTTTCATTGTATTTACTTCCTAGTCTCCTTTCATAGATTTTGTTGCCCCGCTCGGTTTCACCCGATCTACATATCTCTAGGTATGTTTCTTTCTCCAGTACTGTGTTCATTCGGAAGAATGGGCGGGCACTATCCTTTTCACAATATTACTCATTCTGAATTAGCATTTGCAGAAGCTATATCTTAATGGGTGATTCAATTATTTCTATGTTAAGAACTTGATTACCATTCGTTTTGTTTGATATTCGGTGTTTTATTATTTGTTGTGCTTTGCTATATTTGAATGTTCGTTTAATTATCTTTTGCTGTTCCTATTTCTCATTTTACCATAATGTATTTTGACATCTTTGGATACTATTCCCGATTTACCGATGGATAAAGAAGGTAATGTGATGTGGTCAGTACCAAAATCATTTGCTTTCAAACTCTAACGCTATATTCATTTCACTCAAACAACCCCATACCTGCCTTTCCAGACGCATTCAATACTTACACCGAGTTACAATAAACAAGCATCCCATATTCATTTTCTTATACATCATCTGGCCGACACATACATGTAAATTTAAAAAAGGTCACTCTATCCATCTACCAATTTATTACTTCGGAAAAATTAATAAAATTAATTATCACCAATTCAGAAATATTTATTACCAAACTATTCGCACAATATTCGAATACAAATTTTAATTTATTTTATTAACCATTAATTCTAATTAATCTTCCTATTTATTAATTATCAGTTTGTTAAATACTTACTCAAAGCAAACGCATTCAATTTCAATCTAAAATGGATATACTAAGATGTACTAATCAGACGAATTTAGTTTATCCTATGCAATGTCAAAACCAATGATTGGGATCCGCCAACTCTGAAACTCGATGACATAACATAACACAACACCATAAAAGTTCCTTAGGAAGCAACCTGTTAACTCCTTGTATTGGCAATATTCACCATTAACATTCGACAAATTATTGACACAAATATGACTAAGCACACAAACAACCAATCCTCAGTTACACCCGAACCAAACCGCCATTCAATCATGCGATCATTTATAACAAATTTAGCAGAAAAGAATTTTATATTTCCTTTTATCAACATTAACCTAACTTACTTATTCCATCATAACTAAAATTCCAATTTTTGAATTGATAAAAATCCAACCGAACCGAAATTCATTTTTATTCCATTCTTTTGATCCTATAGTCAGTGATACACGCGTACATTATCCTTTTGATACGCACAATTTTGAATATTTTAACCAAGAACCTTCCATCTACCCCTAAATCCAGAATATCAGAAAAACATACTGACTATCAACGCATTGATGGATTTGATTAGGGAAAAATTCAAATGGATATTCATTGATGGTTTTCATGTAAGATTTGATAGTCGCTCAAAGTTCATTCGACATCGACAAAAACAACGAAACGAACCGAGAGAAATTACAATGAATCGAAGAACTAATCAAATTTCTAGCATCATTTTCAAAAGTAAATGTTCGAATTATTATTCCAATTGATAGACATGTTAAAATCAATAAAAACATATTCCATTCTCGTTTTGTTAATCTCAAATAATTTCAATTTCATCTGAACATTACAGCAAAAATCTAAATCTAAAAGAAATGAAATCTAAAATCGAAAAATAAATAACTGTAACACATCTCGTTTCTGATTGGCTGATTTTCATGAACGTAGAAAACTAATACATAATAATGCACACGCATTGTACAGAACACGTATGCAAACATGCCATGCCATACCGCCGGCACACACACCAACCGACACCGCAATGTACATCAAAAACCATCAACTCTGCCATCGTCACTCAACCAAAAAAAAAACACTGTGAACGCTGCAGGATTAAACAGGTTGGAAATTCAAATTTCCAAATTTTTCCTTTATCGGTCCATAAAATCAAGAGAAACCCACCGAACCGTGACCAACACGAAACAACATGTTAACCACATCCATTGCTTGCACGCACTGTCACCACTGACACCTGATTATATTCCAGGCAGAGTGTCATGCACAGACATGCAATAGAGCAAACACAACCAACACACGCATGAACGGATTTTTTCTTTATCTGTCGCAAATCGCAAGGCAACTGGTTAATTATTCTAACAATTCAATGGAGCGAGAAAGCAGAGAAATATTCATCATACACCAAAGTGCATTCGACCACCTGCACCTAAAATCATTTCAGAATAATCAATCACCGAAATCTCATCTGATCCGCTATCTCAATGCAAAATTATGGTTATTGCAATTTCACAAGTATCTTCCTTGTCGAATATTGGAATTAAACCTATATCAAAATTTGGATGTATTTGTCGGAGCATCGGATTCATTACTGAAACTTCCGTACGATTGTAATGCCAACCAGATATAAAGATATTACTAATTACGGGTTATGATGTCGACAATACTTCAATGGACATAATAAATTCTTCGTGTTCTAAACCTTTATAAATTTATTGATTCAAGCAACCGGAGTTGAAAAGTTTTCCTATCCATTCTATGGTCTCCACAGTGTTTGTTGTTGTTCCATCGGTTATGAAATAAATATTCGAGAAGTTGTTTTCTTTTATTTCGGTTTTGATTTTTATATAATTCTATGTTATCCAACTTAATTTTTATTTTAATTACATATAATTACATGTCTTTCTAAAGTGATTTTTTTTCAATTTCCGATTTTTATAGTTTTTGGTCAGATTTTATTTTTGATATGATTAGTTCTAGTTCAAAAATTGATTTTTATTTAAAATTTTCCACTTTTATGGTTTTATTCAGGTTTTCCTTTGATCGAATTTAATTTCATTTCTAGTATAATTCTTATGTTTTACGTTTCCAGTTTTTGTTCCACTTAATTTTCTTTTAACCATACTTAATTTTTATTTCTAAAATAATTTTTACTTCAATTAATTTTAATTTTTAAGTAATTTAAATTGCTAATTTTCGGCATTTAGTATTTTACTTTTACACTATTTTCCTTTCTTATTGTTAAAATCAATTTTCCGAATAATTGCCACTTTTTAAACTAGAAAATTTATCGTTTCGCAATGGTTTCCGGCCAAAAGCAGTTTATTGACAATCGATAGATCCCGGCTGAGCCCCCAAAAATCATGTTGGTTACTTAGGGGTGGGTTTACATTTTAAACTACGTTAGGGGTAATCATAATCGTTCGACTCTTTCCTAAGCACCTCCATGACTATTGCAATTTAAACCATTTGTGTACCCATGGCGACGACCATGTTGGTAATGTACACAAAGGCGAAAAAAACAATGAGCAGGTGAGCTCTATTGCTAAAACTACTCCCCATTGTATTTTCTATTCGGGTTCTAGACTGCCGATAGAAGGTCTTACGTCATTATTCACTATGTATGCTATTTTTGGATCGTTGTTGGTCCTCAATTACGGGTATTTCTAATTGTTCTCTTATAAAATTTTGGTGCAGGGATCCGTCCTTATTTCCCAGCTAGTAATTATTGTTCTACACTTCCTACAATGTTTAAACTATCCTTTGAAAAATTTGCGCAGGGATTGGCCCCTATTCTCAAGTTAATCCACACTTGCCATAATATTTAAATTGTTCTTCAAAGATTTTGAGCAGGGATCTGCCTGTGTTTCAAATCATGAGCTGTCGGAAAAATTACATAAATCTAACTTTATCCATCTTCAACTGGTCTCAACTATTCCATCTTTACTCCTACTCACTTATGTTTATAAAACATAAAGGTGACTAAGCCACCTACATTATCTAAATCTAAATAAAATCCTAAACGACCTAAAATGACATTACACTCCCTAATCATTCCTATCACTATCACTGTCCTCTAACTCGATGGACTCAACCGGCGAAATATCTGCCGACCAACAGCACGTAGTGCCGCCCGTCCACAAACTTTTCCCCAGCCCAGACCATCGACACCATCAACAAATAATATAATTGAATTCAATAAGACTATGATTTAGAACTTGAAACTAAACGAATTTAAACCATTAAAAAAAATTTACTAAAGAAAATTTAACTGAGACATATAAAATTTATTAATTAAAATACTTCATAAGAATTACAAACAATAACAATAATTTACCACATCCACGTTGACATAAAATCGAAACTGAGAGTTCTGCAAATTAAGTGGCTATGTTGAAAAAGAGAGTTTTTCAATTGAATTTGTGATCAGTATTTATACTGATTTTGAATGCGTACTCTATCCAATCAGAGTGCGAGAATTATTGAATTGATTTTGCACACATGCATGAATGTGTGTAATTATTTATTTGTTTTAATTTCATAAATTTAATTAATTTCTTATTTAATTTTTATTAATTTTAATTTTACAAATTTTATAATTTAACTAATTTGAGTTATATTAATTTTTATTAATTTAAACATTTTTATTCTTTAAATTTAATAAGTTAAATAACCATTTAATTCAATAAACTTTACAATTTACATAATGCTAATTAATTTTATTATTTTTGACGATTTAATTTTTATATTGTTTAAATAATTTTCAACTAATTCTATTTTATATTTTATTATTTTTTCTATTTAAATTTTTAAGTGTTGAATTTTTTGTTAAATTTATTTATCTCCTTATTCTATTATACGGGGTTTATTGACTCTTAATGTGTGATGAAATTTATTTTATTTATTTTATATTAAACCTTGGTCATAAATTTTTTCAACTTTGCGGTTTTTGTGTTAGGTATTTTCGATCGATTAAAACAAACTCTCAGTTCTCGTTTTCAGCCCACAT
>CAUHTR010000264.1:0-22807 GCA_959609185.1 Schmidtea polychroa
AGCTATCTCTTCTCAGCTTGTCCATTTGCCAGCTAAATCCCAGTCACAGCGATATTTGTGCTACAATTCAGTGGGTGGCCGTCAGCATGAGGTGAGCCAAATCGCAATGACTGCCAATGCCCTGATGTGCCTCTGGGTTCATGTGTTTACCTTAGCGCTGTATCATACCCATCTCAGTGACTGCCAATGCCCTGATGGTGCCTCCAGATTTAGATGCCAAGATGTTTCAAAGACCCTGAGTGGAAATTCATAATAAAAGGCTGGGTAAACATTCTAGATATCAACATGAAGAAGGCAAATCAAGGAGGTAGAATTGCCCCCATAAACTGCAGGCATTGTGAATGCTTACAGGAATGGGCTTCCCGTGTCATCAACATGGAATCGAATGAGAACAAACAAATACAACGAAATCCAAAACACTAGAGGACCTCTTTAAAAGTAAGAACCTTAATTTCGATACGGATACAATGTCTAAAGAGGCAAAGGAGATACTAAAGCCCGTTATCGTGGTGAAAACCAAAGAGAGAATATTCGTGATAGATGTCAAGTGCCGATTAATTAACAAAGAAACTATCGAGCTGGCTAGGAATAAGAATATGGACAAGTACCGGAAGCTAGCCCAGGATATAAAGGACATTTATTGTCTGCTCTCTGGGAACATGGTGGAAAGATAAATAACGATAACCTAAGGAAAGACAAAGAAGAAAATTATCGAAAAGGTCGAGAAATACCGAGAAACATCGAGGTTTTTTTACATAAAGAACAAAGAAAGGAAACTGAATCACTGTGTCCGCATCCAAAATATGGATATCCATCACCTAGACATGGAAAGACCAATTTTGATGCACCCATGTCTGTTTGCGATATATTAATTATATCCCTGTTTTGTTATATTAATAAATTATTGCCATTTTTAAAAACTCAGTAAAAAGTGGAGATAAATTAGTCGAATTACTGATTATTAATGGCTACTCAAAACGGTTCTTATTGTTAATGTTGAAAGAGACTGTTGATAAATGTATGAATAATGCTAAGGATCGTAGTATGAATGAATGTAAATTGACTGATATGTCGAATGATGTAGTGAATATGAGTATTGATACTAACAAGCAAGATGAGCCGAAATATACGATGGTATTGCCGTAGTCGGAAGGATATAAAGATAACAAAAGAAAGATAGGTAAACAGCTGTGAGTTATAGAATTATTTCGAGATAGTACAAAATACAAAGTATGTTCATTAGTAAATCTCAAACTCCGGTTGGATTGTTTTCGGATCTCGTTTATCAATTCACATGTAATGGGTGTTTGTAAATCATCAATATAGTATAGTTATTCATCCCTCGTGTATGTGGGTAACCTGATGATGATGATAGTAATGCTATCGAAATATATTGTGAAAAAGATGTACAAATGATGATTTTTAATAATTATTAAGATCATGCAATAGAATCACAAATTGTAATGGCATCGAAAACAAATTTGTAACAGTCTCACTGCGGAAGGTTTGTATACATATCCCGCCTGTGACATGTTGGTAGCATATAACGGCATTCATCTTTCAAAACAAAATTTTACATAAAATATAGCAATCATTGTGAAAAACTCTCAAAATTTCTGAAAGCAAATTGAAATTTATTGCTTGGTAAATTTTATTAATAAAAATGTATGTACAAAGTCTTTGATCTGAATATATAATCATCTATAAATGGTAACCAGTGTGTGTTGAAATCTCAATAGAACCCTTATCAGATCAGATAGTGATAATGAAATGTGTTTTGTCATAAAAGCTTTAATATATAGTGAAAATAGTAAAAGAAAATAATATTCAAATTCAAAAAGTAAATGATGCATTAACTGCAATTGAACAAAAATCCAAGCTCAAGGTTGACAATTTTGGATAAAATTTGAAATATTATAGCAAGGCATTATGAATAAATCAAAATTTCAAATAAATATTTTACTAACCTTTCACCATTTAAGAATATATTAAATTATAATTGAATCACATTGAGAATTCGAAAAGTGCATACGAATTCAAAAATTATAATTTATAATTACAATAGCTTTTCTCACTGATTTTCACAATGTTGCTACCATTATTTTGATCACCTCACTTTATAAGTCTATTTAAATAAAGCTAAATTTAAACAAATCGTTATAATAACAAAATAAAAATAAAATATATATAAATATATAAAAGCATTTTTGAATTTTCACAGTCGCATTTTAAATTTAAATTTAATTATTGATAACAATAGAACATTATTTTAAGTGGATGACACAAAATAAAATATATAAATTAGTTTTTCAAATGATATTGGTAATGAAAATTAAATTAGATACCATACAAAGAGATTATGTATATAAAATTAAATGTAGAGGCAAATTTAAAAACAATTTAAGAAAATTCTGATTTTAGACTTGTTGAGGTTTTAAAAGTAAATTATTAAATTATATAGTTCAGATTAAAAGGAATACTGAAATTGAATGGCGGTCAAGCAGAGAAGCAATGGCAAAGAAAGATATGATAAAAACAGAACTATAAAAGGGTACAATCAGACATGAAATGGGAAAATGCGCAAACCTGAGGAAGTGGAATAAAGTGAAGTTATCGAAATTGAAGCTGGGAAACGGGAGAGGGGTAGATTAGGGGATGGTGAAGAAGACAGTGAGCAAGAAATTGTAAGAAAATGTTTAGAAAGGGTCGTAAAACAGACAAATGAGAAAAAACGTAAAATATTAATTAATTGGCTAATGGGAAACCCGAGTTAATAGGAAGCCCGAGCCAATGGAGAACCCGAGCGCGGCAATTTGGAAGGGTAAGCAAACGAGGAATTCAGAGGGCAATTATCCAAACAACCGGATAAACAAGGGTAAACAAAAGAAGGGGAATTACGAAGAGGGTCAACAGAAATAGCTAATTAGGGAATGATAACCAAAGAAGTCAAAACCAATTAGGTTAAAAATAGGGCAATTACAATGATTATGGGAGTATATAAAAAAACTAAAAATTCACAAAATCAGCGGTAGCCTTAGGTATGGAAGAAGAAATCGACAGTAGGCGTTAGAGGAAAAATTTAAAGGAAAAAAAGGATTATAAGAAAAATTGAAGAGTTACACAAGGAGTCTTGAAAAGAGATTGGATCGGAGAACGGAACCAAATAGAAAGGTGAACTTATTTTTAAAATCGTACAAGGACGAGACGTTCCAGAGCGGAGTTCGATCAGAAATTGTGTGAGAATTGTGATTAATCAACAGTGTAATTAATTGTTGAAAGTTGTAAATTTTTTTATAAAACAAATATACGTTAGGAGTTTGTGTTTATTGATTTTGAAACACATGGAGTCAGAGTAAACAACGGTTGATTTTGATATCATAAAACACAACAGACTGAATTGTTAAATAATAAAAATTACTTTTAAAAAATTTATTTATTAGAAATTTTTGGACTAATGTTGGTAAGCAAAACTCGGAAAATAGTCGGTCGTCGACTCAGGGCTCCATCGCTCATCATTAATGAAGATCTCGATCAATGTGCCCATGACAACTGTATTGTTTGAACTGCCCACTATTAATGAAAAAGTAAAGTTCAAGTAAGCTTGCATCGTATAGCGAATCCCCTACACCTTTCCAGCGGGTTCTTGACTGCCGTTTGTGGGACTTTCTCATGTGGATTACTTGCTCCTCTGATGATGTTACTCTACATACGGGTTTTGGCTATATCCACAGTGCAGGTCATTTACCTCTTTACTTGAATCCTTCAAAAAATATCCTGGTATGACAACATAACAAAAACATAAACCACTATAGAAATGAAATCATTATTATTTCAACTACGAAAAACAGGTAAAGCCAGAATAACAAAGGAAATGTGGATATTAACATTTCGGAGAATTTGAGGTTGCCGAGTCAGTCTTTAACAGCCATTGCGCCTGATGTCTGCTAGGAGAGCAATAAAGCTCAAACTCATTTTTGCAAATGGGAAACAGATTGTAAACTTCGGTGGACCGATGATGTTTTTGAGTTGGGCCAGGGGTGCCGCTTTCCGTGCGTGCTCTTTCTAGGTGTTTCTTTTAGCCAGGGAGGCGCGCTTAGGTCGACAATTGGTGCAACCTCTGGTGAAAAGTTTGTAACTTCTGGAAGTGGAGTTTAATCTGAGAATGCTGATGAGGAAAATCTTGTACATTTAGAAGGAAGTAGAAGGTCTGATACGAGATGATGTACATGAACAACTGTGTTGTTGAGCATGGTTTTTTACCCCGAGACGTAGGACTCCAGTTTCTTCGCAGTATACGCCTGGTACATAGCATGGGATTGCTACTGTACTAGGGCCTTTGGTGATCGATTATCCGTAATGAGACTGTCACTGAAAACATTATTGTTATACAATGAAAAAGAATGTCGGAATAATAGAAATGATCTATGAGCATTTGGTAATTGTAAAAATTTTATTGTTCCAGGAGAATCAAAAATATTCTTTTGACATCAACAGCTTTCAAAGAAAAATTGTTTGAAGAATACTTATTAAACGAAAACTACTAACTATCAAGGGGTTTTCCTAGTGCTTGACAAAAGTGCACTAAACGTATATCGATAGACATTAATTTGCGAAAGAATTCAATGTATTTTAAGAAGAAAGATCCTGAAAGTAAACTTAAAGTTGGAAGAGTTTATGTGCAAGCCCGTGGATAACTCCATACGATCCACGATAAAGTAGATTTGATGTAGAAAATCAAATCGAATTTGTTCTTCATTTGTTTTTCATCTTTATATTATGTTTATTATTACGATTTCATAAGCATTATTATTGTTTAATGTTCAATCATTCAAATAATTTTGTTGAATTAATGAAGGTGATGTGTTTGTCAGTTTCATCCAACGCAAAGGATATCGTGGATGCGGAACAATGATCCTCTTTGAAGGGTTGTAGAATGAATTATTTAATCTCTACATAGATTTCTTAACTGAAATTAAATTGTTATTACGACAGCTCTCAAGAAATTAAAAAGATTTAGGTAAAATATTTATTAGTAACACCAAAAAAGTGGAATATCAAGAATGTGTCAACCAGCTGAAGTTATTTTGTTTAGAGTTAGAGTCCAGGTTCCTCATGTCATTAGAGATGAAATAGAAAAAACGTACTAACCAGATATTATAATAGAAGTTGGCGCTGGATTAGATTGAACTTCGATCCCATGAATAACTAAAGTAGTTCCAGATTAGAACAACGCAGAATTTATTCGACCTCTAGCCCAACGAAAGAATTCCATATACTATTCTCAATAAAATAAGTCGCCCTAGTTAACTATAAATTCAGAACCAGCTTTCACTTTATATTACGTGTAAATACAAACTTAGAAGTGATGACTAAGTTTATTTATTATAATTCAACGTTGAATTTATCTAAGATTCGATTTTTTTCATAAAATTCGGATTATTAAAGAGATTTATCTAGTAATTTTAGACAAGACAAAAAGACAGACCATGCAGAGTTAAAGTCCGGCATTGCCTTTCCATAAGTAATCTGTGAAACCATAGTATAATCAGTTCCCAGAAAGATAGCCATACTTTTGACTCATAACCAACATTGCCTAGCAATTGATGTCAAGTCTGTGAGAATAGTACTATATGAAAATGAGAAGGAAAAGTTAGTACATCAACTGTTTACCAACCAACCAAAAATGTAAGCCAAAATGATACTTTTCACTTGACATTGATCGGTTAACTTACCAAAGATTGTGTCGAAATTAATAATTTTGTTTAGTAAATTTTGATAAATGAAGAAAAGAAACTTCGATGTAGTAGTGAGGAGCTGAAACATAAAGAAACGAATCGTCATCGACAAATAAATCAAATCACCAAGTTTCTGATATGTGGATGGAATGTTGGTTAATTAACCCTAATAAGACAAATTTAAAAGATTTATCAAGGTAAGTGCGAATTTATAACCGGTGCAAATATTAAATAAATAATTAAGTGCTCTTCCAGCTGAACTGTCCATAATTTGTGAGTACCCGACAGACACTCATATGTATATGTAAATATTGGGACCCGTGTGAATGTGTGTAATATTTATAATTTGTGCTATCAATAAGAATTACGATGGTGCGTCATGCAAGCCGTTCCCAAGGAAACAATAATGAAAATAGAGGATAAAATTGCGCTCTGTCAGCTACATGTGAATAGAGACGAGCCAACACAAGTGAAAGACGATCAATCATTTATTTACAACATCATAAAATCTGGCTACCAGCGGCCTCGCTTGGACCAATCCTTCGGGTGCCAGTTGAGGAGTTTTGAATCGATTCTGTACTTCCGCTTGGCCATGGACGCCTTGAATTTGTCAAGCATCTTCTTGGTAACAACGATACATGCTGGCCCTTGCTGTAGTAGATGATGTTCATGGTGTTCAAGGTGGCGTTGAGGTCCTTCGGGTTGATGGAGGTCTTCTCCACGATGTCACTGAATGCAAATGAATACACTTTGATGCACGTAGGGGGATAGGCGCATCGGCTGTGTACTGTTATATGCTGTTGTCAATGGTTACCCCACCGGGATCTCCCTCCTTTGTGGCCAAGTTGTAGCGGTTATGTATATATGGGCATTGGATATCACATTTGTCCCCTCCATAGCGGCATCGTTTATCTACTGTAATATCACGGTTGTCAATAGTTACCATGGTCCCCTTCCTAGGCATTGGATATATTACGGTTGTCAATGGTTACCCCTCATCTCCATTATGGCACCGGTTATGTATATATAAGGGCATTGGATATCATAGTTGCCAATGGTAACCCCGTCACCCCCTTAGCTGCGGCCATGGATGCATATATATATATATATATAAATCGCCATACTTCAATGATATAGATGGCGGATCGAATGCAGATGAGGAGGAACTGGCTGGGCCATCGGTTGAAGTGGCCACATCAATAATGACCTCCATGATTGTCTGGCACCAGTAACTGCGGTACGATAGCAACCCAAGGTCACTCAACGGTTTCTCAGGCGATCCGGTCTTGTTCTCCAGCTTGCTGAGCTCGTAGCTGAACTCGATCAACAGCTTGCCATAACCCTTCCGTTGATATGGCGGCAACGTGAGGATGCACGCTACATTGTTGTCATCATTCGATTCCTTCTCCTTGCTGAAATAGCCAACAATGTGAAATCCCTCCTCATCATACTCACAGAGAATGTAGAACAGGAACGGATCTGTGTCGTAATATAAGGTTTTGTGGTCGAGGAACAGCTTGGCAAGCAGACACAGATTCTGGGCGTATTTCTGAATGCGATTCATATTAATATGTCAATATATTGCACATCAACTGCATTGTCAGTGCATCACAACTGCATCGTCACTAAATATCAGCTGCATTCATATTGCACATCAATTGCATCCACACTGCACACCGAATGCATTCATAACACATGACAATAGCATCCACACTGCACCTATATTACACAACAAACTCTTTCCACACTGAAAGTATTCATATTGCACATCAAATGCATCCACACTGCACACAGACTGCATCCATATTGCACATCAAATGCATTCATATTGCACAACAAATGCATCCACACTGTACAATAATTGCATCCACACTGCACACCGACTGCATCCATATTGCACATCAAATGCATCCATATTGCACACCGACTGCATCCGCAATAATAGCATCCACATTGCACATCAAATGCATCCATATTGCACAACAAATGCATCCACACTGCACACAGACTGCATCCATATTGCACATCAAATGCATCCACACTGCACACAGAATGCATCCACACTGCACATCAAATGCATCCATATTGCACACCAAATGCATTCACACTGCACTCATATTGCACACCGACTGCATCCACACTGCACACCGAATGCATCCATATTGCACACCAAATGCATACACACTGCACCCACACTACACAATAATTGCATCCACACTGCACACAGACTGCATCCATATTGCACATCAAATGCATCCACACTGCACACAGAATGCATCCACACTACACAATAATTGCATCCAAACTGCACAACAAACGCATCAACACTGCATCCATATTGCACATCAAATGCATCGATATTGCACACCAAATGCATCCACACTGCACACAGAATGCATCCACACTGCACAATAATTGCATACACCTAATAATAACCCACCGCCATATAAACCAATTAGGGAAATCGATAACAAATCAAACCTTATTTTTCCTGCCGTCAATTTCAAAAAAGCTGAGCGGATTCTTGCGATAGATCTCATTGCCCGGCGGGTGGCGCAGCCTGCATTTCTCCTGGATACCAACAGCAGCAACAACAATTAATTGGTTATCCAATCGATATCGAGCTCACCAAATGCCGCTGCAAACAGAAAGAGCTCTTGAAATATTTCAAACAGAACTCGCAGATGAAAATCGCGTCGAGCTCGGTGAGTTCCTCTGGATAGGGTGAGAAATACCAGGGCTTGATGCGAGATTTGCCTAGGACAATCATATCAATGTTGCGCATCCGAGTGACGATATCTTGATGTTCCTGATGGCTGGTTACCATCATGCTGCCAGTTTGCGGCAGCACATTTGCTACTGGCTCCTGGAGATAACTGAAACAGTTCCTATCGTCCATTGTCACCAATGACATTTGCTCCTGGATCGATAGGAATTCACATTGATTAGCATAACAATCGATCGCGTCTTACCTCATTTTTCAATGTCGATGAGCTCGCGCTGGAATTCAATCTGATCTTGTATTCCGTCTGCATTCATTGATTATTATCATCATCGTCTATGTTCAAACAATAAATAAATCGCCTACATTTTCCACTTCTGGGGCATTTGCTTCACCGAAAGGTGAATTCGAGCAATCATTTGTACTAACCAATGTAGTTAAAGATGTAGTCGATGAGTCTTTGTGAATCTTCTTCGTCGGAAATACCATCTCGTGCATCTTCATTCGATCTTCCGAAACCCAATCATCCAATCGTTTATTATCTACATTTCAAACCTTATAATTAATCCACTTTTAAATAACTCTCACATTCATCAAAATGAACATAATATTCTTTTGTTCCTAATCTTTTATTTTCTCTCGCTTTTAGAATTTCTGCGAAATCTTAAACAATTCATACACATTCGATAATTTATAAATAAACTATCATCTTACGATAAATATCACTGTCTTTTAATTTAACAGGTAATTTTACGCCTTCACATAACTTATTAAACATAATAAGAAATCTAAAACCTTATTTATTTATTATTATAGTCTAAATGTTTCAAAGTATAAATTAAAATGATATTATATAAAAATTATTATCATTAATATCACTAATTTAAATTTAAAAAAAATTATTAATTAAACAAAACAATAATTATTTAATATTGAAACACAAATTATTATAAAGAATATTTTAATTATAAAATTTTAAAATGCATTTACTAAATTATTTTTAACAAACTATTGATTGATCATTTAAAAAATTAAACAGATTTATTATTTCATACATTGTTAAAGATACTCATATTTAAATTAATAATAAATGAAAATTAAATAAATACAGCCACAATTTACTTGAAAACGTAATTATAATAATAGGCAATTATAATAATATTCATATCCATTATCATAAGTTGTATTGAATCTTTCAATTTTATTGAATCTAAGTATTTAAATATGGTTTGGTATTGTTTTTTCCGAAAGTTATAAATCTCACTTGCATTGAAGTCTGTGTTCTGATGTAGCTAATGGAGTCCCCCGTGATAAATATAGTCTTATTATCATTGGAGAGACTACATTTCGGCTCAACTTAATTCATGAACATCGTCAATCTAGTGAAATAAAAATTATTTTTGAGCAAAAATAATTCGGGAAAGTCTGTTATAAAATATTGTTAAAAACTTAAGAAACTATTAAGAAAGAGTAATTTGTGTAATATTGATGATATGATCCTGAAATTATAAAAAAATATCTAGAGTTTTATTAAAGTTAGAACAAGAATAAGGTCTTATACGTTAAGTCTAACGAAAACTACAAAGGATTCCATCTGGAAGCGTTTAATAAATTAAAACACTAATCATAGAATATAAATGAAGTTTTAGGAGGAAATAAATTTATTAATTAAAATTTATGGCAAATTTGAAATAATGATTATTTTAAAATCAAAAGTTCTATTGCGCTAGAACTGATTTCTAAACCCAAAGTTAGGATTGATACGAAATTTGTAAGTACATAACACGCATACCAAGCATTAAGTTTACTTAAATTAAAATATATAAAAACACCAAGTAAATAAAATAAAACACGAGCAAGAAGTATCACACGAAAACTTACTCATTTATAACCGAAAGACATAAAATAACAAAAACAAATTCGAACAAAGGTGATTAGTAAAAATTAAAAAGAAAATTAAATAAAATCTTCATAAAATTTTACGTAAAAAAATTATATCAAAATTTTGAATGAAAATCCAGAACAATCCATAACAAATGGCGAAATTCATTAATATTTTAGAAAAGAATTCACAAAAGTCAATTTACAAATAAGAAATAGACTAAATTTAGCATGGAATGTTGTGGGAATGCCGAAATCCATCATGGAGGCAAATTAATTAAAAAGTAATTGAAAAATAAAATTTCAAAAATAAAAACAAAGATTCTTACGGCAAAAATCACCATCATGTTCTAGAATTAAAATTAATCGAATTTGTTTTACTGCATCAATGCACGCATGCATACTTGTCCACCAAAAATAAAATATATAAACTAACACATTTCGTTACTTTCAATGCTTACACTTACAAATCAAATTAAAAATGTTTAAAAATATAAAATAAATATTTCATGTATAAAATGAGAATGAAAAATTTCAAAAATTCTGAAACTTGAATTTAATTGGATAGATAAAAAATGAAATAAAAAATCATGAGCAACAATAAAAATAGATCAACAAATTCTCCACAATATTCATTAATTGATCCAAATTGATATCAATATTTATTTGATTATTATTGATTTATCATTTCATCAATTATCCAATCAATTTATTCAGCGCAATTTACAAAAAAAATTTATTAACAGAATCAAATTATAAATTTAACATTTCAAGCAGCACAAAGCATAAATTAAAATCAGATCGATAACACAAATAAATCAATTTTTTATTCAAATGTTTGTTTAAATTTGTCATAATTTATCCATTTTGCACCTGAGCAGCAATTTATCATTTTTGGCTGTAAAACTTTAAATCGAGTAGATAGCAAGCCGATTATAAATGACAATTGGATCATTTATGTCATGTGACAGCCTCCTACATCCAGAATCATCAGGGAAATCTGAATATTTGATTGATTCACTCATCCAATTGATGCCATTTGCTGGATCGATCACATCAACATTTAACGCATGCTTGAATGGCAAATCCAATTGCTCATCATTAGCCACACGCATCAAACAAAAACCAGCCACAACCGAATTATCCATAATCCTTACTGCAAAGCACATTTTATAACCGATTGGCCCGGAATAAAATGCCTTACTGTAAATCCATTGATTTCTCTCTTTTTGTGATAATTTATCGATTTGCTATTCCTTAAATTCGTAATTTATACATATATCATTTCTTAATTTTGTTTCGATCTGCCGAATTTCATTGGTGCATTTCGACATTTCAAACTGTAACTGAATCTCAAATTCAAACATTACAATAAATCAATAAACCACCTTTGCATTCTTCTGTTGCAGCAGCTGCTTACATTTCTGTCATCTTTTATTAATTCTACAAATTATGAGCAGCACAAAAAAATTTTACAATTATTTTTTATTTCTGTCTAATTTGTCACATTATTACATTTTAATTTCCTCTCAATTGTTACTGATTCTTTATAAATTTAGATTTAAATGCTGAATTAAGATTTCTTGGTTATTTGATATTCTACTTTTTATTCAAATATTAATAAATTATTGTAACAAATAACAGAGAAAATCAATGAAAACTAACATTAAACTGCAAATGAAAATCTAATATGATATAAATTATTTATAAATTGCTTGTCTACATCAAAAAGCAAATTGTATAAACTTGACATTTTAAATGTAACAGGAAATAATTAATATAATAATTATGATTTATGAAAATTGTGAAACGTTTTTGATATTTAGATAATTGCATAATGTGAAATATGAAAATGGAATATTTTATTGATTTATTTTTATATTAATAATTATTTAGCATTTAATCAATATTTTGATAATTTTAGATAAAATGTTTGCAAGCGTATGGAAATTGATGCAAGAAAATAAATTGGAATTTGATAATGAAATCAGCAGTGAATTGATATGCAGCATTTGCAAATGTTTAATGATAAAGGCTTGCAGTGCTCCTTGTGGCTGTCGCTTTTGTTCTGCCCAGAAGCAACAAAATATTGTCAAAGTCAAAAGATTTATTACAATGAAAATGTTTCCCAAGATTCGGCAATTAACAGAAGAATATCAGAAGTTAATGTTAAATGCATAAGGCAAAATTGTGGATTCCAAACTGAGTTAGGCATGATGGAGAGCCACATGATGACATGCAATAAGCACGCAATCAGCTTCCAATTCAATGTAATTGGTTGTTAAACTATTGAAGTTGCGCATGACGAGATGAAAGGTCATCTCTTTGACAACAATTGCATCCACAGCAATTTGTTGATTGATCTGATCTATAAGTTACGCTATGATATAGATTTATTGAAGCATGCCTTAATTAGTCAACAAGTAGATATAATATATATATATATATATATATATATATATATATATATATATATATATATATATATATATATATATATATTATATATATATATATATATATATATATATATATATATATACATACATTTGTGATTGCAGCAGAAAATGGACGAGATGGAAATGCAATTGATTGACCACAGGAGTATGAAGAATGAAAGCGATCAACTTAAACCCCAAATAGATAATATCAATGTCAATTTTTATTTTAAATTAATTTTATTGATATTTGTGATTGCAGGAGGAAATGTGCGGGATGGCAATGAAATTGATTGATAGCAGAGAGAAAATCGATGAATTGAATGATGAAATGATGGCAGTGAAGGATGAGAATCACTCATTGAGAAGGGAGATGGAAACAAATATTGGATCAATCAATCAAGTTTGATTATGGATTTGATTTGTTATTGATGTTTAAATGCAAAGCAGCTCAGTCGACCAATTGATGAGATAAAAGAGACATGCGAGCAGCCGCTGCAACTGGAGAATGCAACGGTGATTTATTGATTTATTGTAATGTTTGAATTTGAGACTTCAGTTGCCGCTTGATATGGAGAAATGCGCCAATGAAATTCGGCCGATTGAAACAGAATTAGGAAATGAAAAGTCTATCAATTACGGATTTTTTGAATGGGAAATCGATAAATTTTCACAACAAAAGAGAGGTCAAAGGATTTACAGCAATGATTTTTATTCAGAGCCAACCAGTTACAAAATGTGCTTGGCGGTGATGATTAGAATTTTAGGGGGTATTGGGGCAATTTGGATTGCTTTCCAGTTTAGGCTTGGGAAAAATGATAAGCAATTGGATTGGCCATTCAAACATGCGGTAAATGTTGATGTGATCGATCCAGCAAATGGCAACATTTGGATGAGTGAATCAATCAAATATTCAGATTGCCCTGATGATGCCGTATGGAGGAGGCCGTCAAATGACCGAAATGATCTAATTGTCATTTATAATCCGCCTGCTATCTACTCAATTTATAAATTAGCAGCCAAAAATGATAAATTGCTGCTCAGGTGCAAAATTGAAAAATTATGACAAATTTAAACAAACATTTGAATAAAAAATTGATTTATTTCTGTTATCGATCTGATTTTAATTTATGCTTTGTGCTGCTTGAAATGTTAAATTTATAATTTGATTCTGTTAATAAATTTTATTTATAAATTGCGCTGAATAAATTGATTGGATAATTGATGAAATGATAAATCAATAATAATCAAATAAATATTGATATCAATTTGGATCAATTAATGAATATTGTGGAGAATTTATTGATCTATTTTTATTGTTGCTCATGATTTTTAATTTCATTTTTTATCTATCCAATCAAATTCCAGTTTCAGAATTTTTGAAATTTTTCATTCTCATTTTATACATGAAATATTTATTTTATATTTTTAAACATTTTTAATTTGATTTGTAAGTGTAAGCATTGAAAGTAACGAAATGTGTTAGTTTATATATTTTATTTTTGGTGGACAAGTATGCATGCGTGCATTGATGCAGTAAAACAAATTCGATTAATTTTAATTCTAGAACATGATGGTGATTTTTGCCGTAAGAATCTTTGTTTTTATTTTTGAAATTTTATTTTTTAATTACTTTTTAATTAATTTGCCTCCATGATGGATTTCGGCATTCCCACAACATTCCATGCTAAATTTAGTCTATTTCTTATTTGTAAATTGACTTTTGTGAATTCTTTTCTAAAATATTAATGAATTTCGCCATTTGTTATGGATTGTTCTGGATTTTCATTCAAAATTTTGATATAATTTTTTTACGTAAAATTTATGAAGATTTTATTTAATTTTCTTTTTAATTTTTACTAATCACCTTTGTTCGAATTTGTTTTTGTTATTTTATGTCTTTCGGTTATAAATGAGTAAGTTTTCGTGTGATACTTCTTGCTCGTGTTTTATTTTATTTACTTGGTGTTTTTATATATTTTAATTTAAGTAAACTTAATGCTTGGTATGCGTGTTATGTACTGACACATTTCGTACCAATCCTAACCTTGGGTTTAGAAATCAGTTCTAGCGCAATAGAACTTTTGATTTTAAAATAATCATTATTTCAAATTTGTCATAAATTTTAATTAATAAATTTATTTCCTCCTAAAACTTCATTTATATTCTATGATTAGTGTTTTAATTTATTAAACGCTTCCAGATGGAATCCTTTGTAGTTTTCGTTAGACTTAACGTATAAGACCTTATTCTTGTTCTAACATTAATAAAACTCTAGATATTTTTTTATAATTTCAGGATCATATCATCAATATTACACAAATTACATATTCATCATGGGGGACTCCATAAGCTACATCAGAACACAGACTTCAATGCAAGTGAGATTTATAACTTTCGGAAAAGACAATACCAAACCATATTTAAATACTTAGATTCAATAAAATTGAAAAATTCATCATAACCTATTATAATGGATATGAATAATTAATCTGCCTATATATATGGACATCATGAATATTGTGGAGAATTTGTTGATCTATTGTTATTGTTGCTCATGATTTTGAATTCTATTTTTTATCTATATAATTAAATTCCAGTTTCAGAAATTTAAATATCATTTATAATAAAATAAAGTAATAAGTTTTAATTAAATAATTTAAAATTAATATTAATAAAATATAATTAAATTTTAAAAAATAAAAATAATTTAAAATATAATCAAAAGAATATAAAATAAATAAATTTTAGTAAAATAGTGAAAATTTTTGTAATTTTGAAAATTTGTTGTAATATTTTTATTATTTTATTATTATTTGATAAATATTTTAGAAATTGATTTAAGTTTACCGAAATATGTTATTTGTTGCAATTTAATGAGAATGAATTGATTATAATTTGTATATATGTCGTTTTGAATGTTTTTCACGCATGTTTTATACTAAATTTGATTTTTTTCATCAATTTAGCATAGTTTTAAAGAATTTTGCAGTATAATGATGAACAGTTAGAATTTGATTCTATATATAATTCAAAATATAATTTTATTTTTGCACTTTATTTGTTTAAATTATTGAATTTTTCTCTATTTTACTGTTTTGATAAATATAAATGAATAGTTATAATTTTCTAGAAAATTTATCAGTCAAATATCTAATATATTCTGTATGCCATATATTTTGTTTTAATTATTGAATCTTTAATCTATTAATTTTAGTTTTATTATGTCTTTGTTAAATAAGTCAACTTTAGCTTCAAAATGTGTTTTTAAAATATACCTAAATTTTAAAATCACTCAACGTAATATATTAATTTTTTCCTACCCCTTCCTTGATTTTGATTGGTCAGAATGTGTTCGTGTTTATTATCTTCAGTCTATAAACAAAATTCTAACATTAGTCACATCTAACAAATAGTTAACCGTTAAAATGAATTCTTTAATAAAAGACGTTATGAATATCAGAGGAAAAATTCAGAAATTTCGTAAATTTTAATTTATTGATTAATTAATTTATTAATTAATTTAGATAATATTAATGAAGACAATTTGAAATCGAAGATTAAACGAAATTTGAAAAAAAAAGTAAACATAATTTTTAATTTATTGATTTAATTAATTAATAATTTATGTAATACGAATAAAGAGAAAAATTATGTCAATATGTGAATAAATCGAAATGAAAATTTACAATGTAAGTATTGATTACTTTTTATGATTTTTTATTTAAGTAAAAATTTAATATTTTTAATTTAGTAAATATTTTTAGCAATAAAATTTGTAAATATTTCTTGTAATAAATAATAATAATTTGCAACTTTTTGAGTAAACATTAATTTAATCAGATTTCTTTAACATTATTTAGTAATAATAATGTTTTGTGTAATAATTACAATTATATATCGAATTTCTTTTATTTTATGATATTTAAAAAACCTTTGAATAATTTTAATGGCATTTTATAATTAAGGTAATCTTTACTCGAATTATTGTCAATGTGAAGTCCACGATGACCGCAAATGCCATAAAATAATGAAAAAATACTATCGACACATGAATAAACGAGTCACTCTTTTTATATGTCACATTTGTAAGAGTTACAACAATTGGTTCCATCTAAAGATTTTATTAATATTAACACAGAGTGATCACTCTTAAATAGTAATGTATATTGTGTAATAACTAACACATTGTATTGAATTACGCAATATACTCTGAGCTGCTTCACATTTGGTCTTTGGCCTCTAATGTAATATCATTACTCTCCCCTTCATAAGATTGATGCCATCTCTTTAACCATTTGATTCGTCGGTACCGCGTCGTATCTGGATATTGCAATTCAACTTGATGATCTGAAACAAATCTAAGAATTTTATATGGACCATCATATTGAATATCATTTTTGTTTCTTCTATGTGGTTCTCGTCTTACTAGTACCTCCTCCCCCACATCAAAATGTCTTCTCTCGTCATCAGTATAATTGCTAATCTTTGTCTCGGATTCGATATTGTTAATTTCCATCAACTGCACTCCAAATTCTTTCAAAGTATCTATCCTACCAATAAAACCTGGAAATATATTTTTAATAACAATTATTTTGATAGTCCTCATCTTATTGTTCCAATAAACATTTACTTCTGTACATCCCTGTGGTTTTTGAGTTCCTGGAAAAACTCCACATATTTTGATTTCACTGCTGCTTAAACGTGGACTGCCAATTTTATTCCATGTTTCCTCATTCATCACTGTAATTAAGGCTCCAGAATCCTACAACATCTCAATCTCAACATCATTTATCATCATCTTGCTCCATTCTCTTCCACCTGATGTCGCATACCTCATTCTCTCTGTTCTGTCATTCCGATTTTCTTCCTTTACAACCCCATTGACGAAATGTATGCAATTGAGTTCCTCGTGTTTTTTTCAGTTTCCACATCATGAATTGCATAATCATTAATTGATTCTCTTGTTTCTGCATCATCCGAGTAATTTCTTCCGTTTTCTTCGTCATGCACACTAGCTATCATTTTCTTGTTCTCATAGTTCTGTTGTTCTTTCTTTCTTAATAAATAACAATCACGAAAATTATGCCCTCCCTTACCACATATCAAACATTTATCTTTTAGTGGACATTCAAATCTTCTATGCACATATTCGCCACAGCAAAAAAATTGACCTGACTGTAATTCACCGTTTCTTGGATCAGGAAGGCCTCTAGATCGATTGTATAATCTCTTGGCAATGTGTGTAAGCGAAACCGTCGGCGTCCTTCTCTGCACATTCCGTTCGACTATATGATTCATTTCGTTATTTCTGTTATACGAATTATCTAGTAAATTCTCTCTTCTGTAATTTCCTTGGCTTCTTAATACATTGGTGTTACTTCCATTTGTTTCTCTTGTAAACGTTTCTGAATTTCTTCTCCTTGTTGCTTCCGCGTAACTACTCTTCTTTATTACCATAATTTCTTCCGTCTTTTCTTTTGATTCCACTTTTTCGTAAATTTTGGCCAGTTGATTTTGTTCTTCTGCTGTCATCGATGGTTTCATTGTTAGAGCATCCTTTAATCTTCTGTCTCTGACGCGTCCAGTTATAATTTCATTGGCAATCTCCTCTACCCTCATTCCTGAATTAATAACTTCACTCACTAATTTCAATACCCTGATTTCGAAGGTTGCATATCTCTCATTTTCCTCTTGTCTAATTGCAGCAAGTTCTTTAATCTTGTCTATAATAGTCAATTTAATAGTAAATGTTTCGAAAAACCATTCTTTAGCTGCTTTATCTGTTGTTTTTTCTGTTTTGAAATTTTTCCACAGAGTAGCCGCTTCATCGCAAAGAAAAAAATCGAATGTTTCTGTCCTCTTCAAATTATTCCTAGCGATCCAATGATCAATTGCCTGTATCCATTTTTCAGCTTCCTTGGTACATCTGCCGTCGTATCTTCTAATTTCCATATCCAAGAGTTCTTGCGCACGTTTCGGTAGCGCGTCTCTTGCAGACTTTTTCCCTTCTCCTCGAGTCGTCATTGTGTGAACATTTTCGGCGTGGTCGCCAGTTACAACAATTGGTTCCATCTAAAGATTTTATTAATATTAACACAGAATGATCACTCTTAAATAGTAATCAGATCCGATGACAACGCTAAACATTTTGGTAAAAGTCCTCAGAGCTTAGTAGAATTACTTCATATAACATTCGCTAACACTGGGGCAGAAATCAATGAGTTTTTTATTGCTTTTCAGCTTTTTAACTATTTTTCAGGAACCATTGAAATGTCGAAGGATCTCCGAAATGCATGCTGAGATTGTATTGGCTCCAATATTCGGGAAATAAGCCAAAATACGTTTAGATATGCTGACAATCTTATCTCTGGATGTTTTATTATTGAAAACTTGGTCCGAGAGCAGCATATAGACTTCCTAGATGCATTCGAAGCAGCTATAAAAATATGGCAATCAAACGTAAATTACCATAATTACCATAATTATTAACCATACTTTTATGAATAACGATTCTTCCGAAAAACATGCTTTTTTAAAGAAAAATGTTAATTTTAAAGAAAATCTTAATTTTAAAGAAAACCTTAATAATTTTAAAAACACCCTTTATAAAATTAATAAAAGTAATGAAATTTTTATTAAAAAACACGTTTTAAAAAATAATAACGTGAAAACATTTTTCGAAAAAAAGCATGTTAATTGGTTCTTTAATGATTTTATAAATAAATCTAAAAATAAAAAATCTAGAAATTAAAACGTAAAAAATTAAAGAAAAAACAAATTCAAAGTAATTTGTTTAAATATTCTAGCAATTTCAGATCCGATGACTCACGGCCGACTCACAGCAAACGTAAGCCTTGAGACCGTAATACTCAAACGCAGATCGCCGGCCTACGGCCGAATCCCAGTAAACGTTACCACCATTACTAACTATCCAATGCTCAGCTCGTCGGCCTCCGGCCGACTCACGGAAAATGTCAAAATGCCTTCCAATAGTAAAAACGTCAATATCAATATCCAGAACCTTAAATATATAGAAAATAGATATAGAAGCCATCATTTTCAACTTAAAATACAACCCAATCGCTATCAGCAACATCTATGAAACTTTCTTTAATGACCTAAATCAAAAATATATTCAGTTAATTAATATTCTGAACCCCTCTAACGAACCTATACCTTCTCCTTTTCCTGATAATACCAAACTTTACAAACCAACGAACCACTGTCAACTCTATAACTTAAGTAAAACGTTTTTTTAGATATCCATAAAACTCTAAAAAACAATCCGAATCCTACTAACCTTTATATTATCAAAGACTTTTTTCTAATTTTAAGACTTAAAGAAAAATCCCTTAGAAACTCCATACTTGTTCCTCGTACGACTAAGTACCACCCTAATAAACACGCCAATAGTTACAAAAATCTCCACGTTGTCGCCTTTCAACCAGCACCACCAACTTATGATGCACAAACACCTTTATCATCAACAAACCCAATCTGGAAAACCTGATCAACTTAACGAGGACTATCCAACTTCCATATCGAATACTACGAATCCGAGCAATGAAATGAAAGCCAATATAAATGAACTTATGAACTCTATTGGCTCAACCTATCCAGACCTTTCCGAACCCCTAACTCCTGAACATTTGAATCAAATATCCTTAATTATTAATTCGACTCTCAATGATCACAACGAAAATATTTCGAAACTGCCAAAATCCCATGCGATTGCCTTCGATTTAATGTTCAAGCCAGAAAAACCTGACAATGATACGTATAGCAATATCAGCAACCTTATTTCATCAATCAAAACCGCCTATCCAGAACGATCCGAAAACCTTACTCATGATGACTTGAATCACTTGGTCGAGACGGTTAGTTCAACTTTCAATGCCAACTCAGACTTCGACAACACTGACAATCCGATCAACCCCACCTGTCCAGAAATATCAGAAAATCTTACTTCTGATGACATGATAGCTGAATTGAATATGATTGTTAATTTAGCTATCAATTCCAATTCCGTCTCTGAAAACACTGTGAACCCGATTATGGAAATCAATAGAATTATAAAGTTGATAACCTCAGTTCCACACCTATCCGGACCTCTAACTCCTGAACATCTGAATCAAATAGCTCAACTTATATCTACTATCAATAATCACAAAGATTATTCGACATCACCAAACTCACAATTGAATACCTCCGAATCTATGTTTATTTTTAATAAAGAAAACCCAAAAACAATCAATGCCAATATTACCAAACTTATTTCATCTATCAACACCGCCTATCCTGACTTATCCGAAAATCTAACTCCTGATGACATGGATCAATTGACTCTGATTGTTAATTCAGCTATCAATGCTAATTCCGATCTTATAAATTTGCCCCTAACTGAACCTGAAAAACCCAAGAAAAATGGTAAAAAGAAGAAAAAAAGGCGACATTAGGCCTTCTTACACAACTGTCAATGGGTATCTGTAGGGATCCTTGTATGGATCATGCCCATTGATTGTTAATTCTTTTTATCTAGTGTCTTATTAATTATATTATATCTCTCTCTGACAATTGACACTCTATATATATTATATTATTTTACTAGTATATAAACTATCTAACGCTACAAATATCGCCAATGAAGTCTTCATACTTTGAAAAAACTAACCATTTCTATAGAAAAACTTCTACTAATCAGACAGAGGCTGGAACTACTAAGACAACAGCTTCTCCTAACCAAACTATACTACTCCATCTGCTAAAAAAAAATCCGTCCTGACCTGCTTGGAATACCTCAGAATTCAATTGGATCCGGCGGACACCGAAACTCATCGGACAGAAGATGGACTAGCTCTGCCTCTCCTAATCAACTAAACTTCGAATGAATGCCAGGTGCATCTATATGAGCCATGGCTGATCATGTTTATGATTAGCCGTGTTTATCCCCTACTCTGCTCAATGATGCTTACCAGGAAAATAAATGTGAATGAGCCAATGCCAGGAGCTTCAGAAAGGATCCCCGATACCAAACCTGACTGAAGTTTTCAGGGAAAACCACGTTCTGATACGGGAGTTTTTAACTCTAGTATCCATAGACTATTGGAATAAAAGCTGCAGATTACATAAGGGTGAGAATTGATCTCCCCTTCTTGGACATGTGGCCCGTGAATTGTCTAAAATAAAATTTGATTTTTTTATATTGCGTAATAACTAACACATTGTATTGAATTACGCAATATACTCTGAGCTGCTTCACATTTGGTCCTTGGCCTCTAATGTAATATCATTACTGTAAGAATTCCCAAAATATAACTTTTTCTGACTTTTATAGGCAACACTGTGAACATTTAAATCAATTTTCTTGTACAAATAATAATACTTTGCATCTATTAATCTAAATGAAAGACGAATTGTTACTGTTTATCAACAACCAGCGAAACTAATCGTAATTTCTGATGATGAAGATGTTCATTCATCAAATGACGAAAATATTGTTCAATATGGTGGTTCTAATGAACCTTTAATTAAATTTAATTTGAATAAGGCACATGCTATTGTTAAAATGGTTTCTTTAAATTTAAATAAATTAATTATTCCTGCACCATTATTAATTAAATTAAATTCTGTTATATCCGAAATGGGATGTTAAAATTCAATCCTGCATTGATGTAGAATTTGAAAAAGATGGACAATTTCAGACTTTTATAATATCTAATTCGGCAAAACCCATGAGTGATATCTTTTTAGATGTCAGTATTGCTCTTTTGAATGAAAAAATAACTCAAGTCTGTGAAAATGGTAACAACTGGTCAATTAATAAAATTAAGGAAATTAGTTTTAAATTGACAAAATATTCACAAATAAGTAGGTTGAGTGGTCACAGAGGTATTGATACTCCTCCAAAATTATCCTTAAAATATTGTACAGTTAATGTGAAAAACACTGACGATATGTGTTTCATCTATAGTATTTTATCTATTATAAAATATGATGAGGTTAGTAGACATGACAGAAATATAGCATCT
>CAUHTR010000265.1:0-109730 GCA_959609185.1 Schmidtea polychroa
GATTCAGCAAGTTAGATAAAGTATATTTAAAGATTTTAAGGGAAAATATAAAAAACGAATTATTATAAAATAAAACTATTAATTTTATATTGCTAAATTAAAATTAAAATTTACAAAGGTAATAAAAAATTTATCGTATATTGAAAATGAATAATTATTCTTCATTTAGTTTTCAACTGTAAATCTATGTTTAGTATTTAACACAAGTTTTTGGTACTGTCATTTTCAAATGTTATCAGATAAATTTCTGATCAAACTTGAACTCGTTGATCTCTAAATCTTGCTTTTAGTTAGGTTTTGGAATCTTATTACACACGTTTATTGTAGCATTTTACAATTTAGCTTAGAACTAATAATTTCAAAATTTGTAGAATTTTAAGAAAAACTGAAATTTTAAAGAAGTTAGTGGGCATTATATTAATTTTTAAATTATTTTCATAAAAACGAACTTTTACAAACTTCATTTATCTTCGACATTAATTTTCAAAAATTTTAATAATTCAAAGATTCTGAAAAGCTTCAAAATTGTTAATTGTTTTTAATATTGTAGATTATTTAAAATTTTTAAAAGCCCTTTTTACATTTTAAAAACCAAGAGTTTGTATTGAACTGCAAATATTGCGTTTTTCAATATAAATGGAGGATTCAATGTAAATAGCCGAAATTTTTGCTAACTCTTTATAAATCATAATTGTTAAAAAATTTTATTATCACACAGACCGTCAATTTATTAATTTACTTTATGAAAATTTATTAATAAATTTAATAATAATATTTATTTAAATATTTTAAATTTATTACGTAAATTCCAAAATACATTTTATAAATTAGGAGTTTTTTGAAATGTGTTTTACTTAATCAAAATTAAATTTATTTCAAATATAATTAATTTCATAAAATGACCTTTTTTGAATCAGTCAATAAGGCAATCGGTTCCAAAAGAATTGGGGCATGTCTACAATTATGCGGATACAATTCTACTTCGGATTTTCATGATTTCAATAGTGAAACGGTAAATGAAATTGAAAAATATGTTTCAAATGTTTGCTGTGCACTCAGCCGTGATAAAAGATCAAAATATATCGACCCACTTTTTGTCGACAGGCCAGAATTATTTACCATATCTCCAGTTATGAAGTCAAGATTGGTTGCATTCATTCAACAGGCAAATTCTTTTGGTCAGATATGTAATATGTTTGGAATGGCGACTGATTTTGAATGTTTGGACGATACAACAATTGACAATCCACTTGAAGCCTCAAAATCTTTACAAATTGAAGAGATACTTAACGATAAGGATATCGAAATAACTCAGATCGTCAACTATTCTAGAACACTTATTTCAAAAACCAACAGAAACGAAGATAACAATGAGGATTTTAAATTATGTCCGAAAGAAATCATGGAAGAAATAATTGCACTGCAAGCCATGAAATTTGAAAATTTTACACTGACCATTGGTCAGGATTTCGAGCTCTTTCAAAGTATAAGTTGTCCAAATTTCTGATATTTCTATGTAAAATGAAATCCGAATGCAATCCACATGGAGAGATTATTCCCGTAACCTTCAATAAGGACAATATACAAATTTAGGCAACATTAATAACCATCTCCGAGTCCATTTTTCATTGAAACTCCCAACTCCTAACCAGACAAGACATGGTTCAAAGAAATGAGTCACTGTAGAGATGAAATCAGTTTCATCAAAAAAACTATAAAATAGAAGTTATATTAGATTTATTTTCTTAATAAATGTTTTGTATAATGAAATATTTATTTCTGTTAATGCCAGCCGATTCTGTAAATTCAAATTTAATGAAATCTTCTTGAATGATTTGAATTTTATAATCTTCACCAAACTGATAATTAGCTGAATAAGTTTGAGAAGTTATTAAATTATTAATTGATATTTGAAATGAATGAAGCGCGAATACGTGAGAGACATTTTACTAATTAAAATTATTATAATATTTAAACAAAGTTGTTTTTTTCATTATTACTTGCGCATAAATAAAATTCATTATCCATGTTATCATTGAAACTATCCTTTCTGACTCCGTTTATAATTTTATTTTATTTATCAATTATCCAAAGTCTGAAACTTGATTACAAAAAATACCTCGGACGTACACGTGGTAGTATTCGGAGGGTAGACCACAACATCTGCAACTACCACTTGTATTCATATGTATTAATGAAAGCGACGATAACGTGAATATCCGGAGTATGTCCACAAATTGTATATTTGCTGTACCATATAGGTGTTTTTGTCAAACGTCAAGCTCGACCGTATAGACAAGGGCTTTTATTTTTTTTATTTACTTTTTAATAAAATTTGATTTATTTTCATTATGAATATAACTCAGAAACAAATCTCCGAATGTAACAAAAGAAAATTGCAAGGAATTAAGTTTTGATCTATAGTCATAATAAAAATAAATGAAATTGCTTATGATAATATATTTAAACAAACATAAACATTCCTATTAAAAATTTAGAGATAGAAAGTAAATTTGTCAGAGAAATGACGATTTGCTACAATTTACTCGACAGATTGAAGACTCATTAACTGGGAGTCTGGAAACAAAATTGATGGAGTAGAAATTATTAGAATGAAGGAATTATTACTGACATACCATTTCCATGGCGTTTTAATTTTTAATTCGAATGCTGCCATTCATCCAGGAAATATTTGCAGATTAAAGTGTCTGGGCGTCATCAGATAAGAGAACCAGAGTGGGAAACTAACAAGAAAGTTCACCAAGGTAGTTTTCTAGATAAATTTATTTGAGGAAATTATGTTGCCTCACTCTGGCAATGAATGTACAATAAGTACAATAATTTACAACAATAATTAATTTTGTTTTTATTATCACGGTGAACTTTTTCCTACTGCTGAAAGGATATTGAAAATTAATTTCCTGAATTTTAACTAAATTTACTTTAATTATTTAAAAATTTAAATTAATTTTTTAACAATTTAAAATTTAATAGAATATCAATTTATAATTTTAATTACTAATAATAAATTTAATTAGTTAATTAACACTGTCAGCAAATATTTAGGACTAAATTAATATTATTATAATTATATTATTACTAGGTTTTTTTGTGTGCGCACACAAACACGAGGCAATGTTTTGTTGTAATCTTTTAATTGTCGAATCGAACGTTGATTCTTTGATTTTCTGGAAGTTGTTTTAGAATTTTGTTTAAAAGAGTTTTTTTGCGGATTTTTTGGAGAATAAAGATTTTATATTAAGTTTCCTTGTTTTCGTTTAAAATTTTATGAGAATATATACGATGGCTCGAAGATATGATAATCGAACAGCTACTTTTCTCCGGATGGTAGTTTATGTCAACTTGAATATGCAATGGAAGCTGTGCTGGTACTATTTTCGGAATGGTTATGAATGATGATGAAACAATTTCTCTGAAAACATTTTTAAAGATAGCATCTGACGTAATTCCAGCAACTACACAATAAATATCCTTGTTAATATTTTGCTAACTTTGAAAGAACCAATTCTAGTTGATCAATTAGGTACACAGATCTGTCATTTAATCCATGCTCATACTATGTACGGTGGTTGTGAGGCGATTTATAGCAGCATGATGAAATGCGATGTGGATATTCGAGGGATTCTATACAATGAAAAATAGGAATCAACAGGCTTATCATAATATTTACTGGTTATTTCAGTAAATAAAAAGGAAACCTCCGTTTTATTTCAATAAAATTAGTAATAAATATTAACATAATTTGCACTATAGTATAAAATTCATAATAAATAACATAACAATATCTACCGGTGACAACTGAACCTGTTCAAATTTTTAGCAATTAAATAAATTTGTATTACTATTTGTATTACAGTTTGAATGGTCTTCCGGAATGTTCACCATCAGAAAGATGTAAGCTTTCTATATCAACGTTGACCTTTGTCGACCTTCAATTCATCACCATAAGTTGCGTAGATGTTTAAGGTAATCTCAGTTGCATTCATCTCTTGGCAAAACACAAACTACATGAAATGTCGTAAATGAGTTTTATCACTTTACATGTTAGGCACTACAATCCAAATTATTTTATTTTATAAATTTAAATTATCCATTTTGAAAATAATTCATTACTTTCCACTACAAATTTTTAAAAATTAAATTAAATTAAATAGTTTGAGCAAGGATGATGAGCCTAAATTTGTGTTAGTATTGCCGTACTCAGAAGGTTTTAAGGATTATAAAGGAAAGATAAGAAAACAGTTAGGGAATTTAAACTATAGGATAGTGTCAACTTCATGGAAAGTACGCAATATGTTTATTAATAAGTCTAAAACCCCGGTCGAATTATGTTCCGATCTCGTTTATCAGTCTACATGTAATGGGTGTAATGCCACATACATTGGAAAGACTTCCCGTCATCTCTGTATTCAAGTCCGAGAGCATTATAGACCTAAGGCTTTGACCAATATTAGGTATGTCTGATTTTAAAATTTTAATAAAAAATTTCGATAATTACTGGGAACGTATAATTTGTGAGGCGTTGTTGATGAAGTCATTGAATCCGTAAAATTAATGTGCAATATACTTGTGTTTAAAATGTTTCTAAATAATTTTTTGTATATTGTATGTATTGATTGTTGTTTGTTAAATTAAAAAATTAATTAAAATAAAAAATTGTTTAATTTTTTAAATTATTAAATTAAAATGCTAAAATTTAAAAAATAATATTATTTTAATTTTAATTATAATTTTTAAAAAGAATGAAATGTTTTTATTAAAAAAATTTTTTATATAATTAATAAAATTGTTTAAACTCCTTAATTTATATAGTTATTATATCAAACTGTCGAAATATATCGTGAAAAGAATGTTTGATTGACGTTTTCTTATAATTAAACCATTGCCATGTATGTTTAACTATTTATTAAAAGCATTATTTAATAAATATTCGCCATTTTATTACCAAAAATGGATAAATAAAATAAAAAATGTGATTAATAATATAAAAATATCAAATTTTAGTTGAAAAATATTTAAACTCACAACATAAATTGAATGAAAATAACTGATGAAAAATCATGAGTCATCCATAGATTTGCACACCTACCTTACAGAAGTTCTAATTCCTTCGCAAACGGGTTTAAATATTCACACAAAGTGATTACATAGATTATACAATTACATAGACTTTTTTAAGTTATTGTTACTGAAAATCGAACAGGTATCATTATTTTGACAAAAATAAAACTTATTGTGTTTAGTTTGCCATTAATTTCCTACCAAATAACGATATAGCAACATATATAATATGAGCAAGTATGATAAATTAGTATTAGCTTTGAAACACAAAATTCTGTAACTTACATGCCAGTTTTAAATTAATATATTTATTGAGGTCAGCTAATTAAAACAAATTTAAATAAATGTAGGTCAAATGAAAAAGACAAATAAAAGTGTGGTCATACACAGAATTGATAGTAAAGGAAATTATGATGTAAACAGTATTAGGAAATAGCAAAAGCAGTTATGAAATGCAAAAATTCGAAAATCCGAAAAATCAATCAGAAAATGGTTAGAAAGGGTCGAAAAGCATTCGAATGTGTAAAACAGAAAAGCTGTTAATTAATTAATTAATTGGCTAATAGAGCCAATGGAGAACCCGAGAGATGAAGGAAATCCAAGCTCGATTAAGATAGAAAATAAACTAAACGGGAATCTCGGAAGGCAATTATCATGACAGCATGATTAATGGAGACACACAAAGTTTAGGAATACTACGAAGAATTAACAAAGGGAGGCAATTATTCACGATATGGCTTAAACAATGTTCGAGGAACCATTGTCAGATAGGAGAAATCCGGTCAAAAACTAATTAATCAAAGTGATTATTCTAGTATAAAAGCAAAGTCGAAATTCAAAATGATCGGCATTTAGCCTCAGCTAGGAATTCGAAGAAAACATGTGTAGGAAAAGGGGAAAATACGAATTAGGAAGTTTGGGGAAAAAGAAAATATAGAACCAGTAGATACGTAAAAAGTTGAAAAATATTAAATCGAATAGAGAAGGAAAGATTTGGTCAAAAGAAGCCAGGTAATAAAAAGGTGAATATTATCCTTTGTCAAGGCATCAAAATCAAGCGGAGAATCTGGTCAAACTCGTAAAACTTTGGTTATTGATTATTTTGTGTCGAGAGAAATATATCTTTGTGATTCAAATATACGTTGGGTATTTTGTTAGTGGTGATTTTCTCTTAAAGAAATACGTGGAATCAGAGGTTACCGACTTGAATTAATAAAACCCAACATATTTATAATCCAGTAACCAAGAATAAATCAAATCTACACCTAGGACTGGATTTACCCTTAGGCTGGCAAGGCTGAAGCCCAAGGCCTTATTAGCGAAGGCACCAAATTTAGAATTATTATTATAAAAACTTATTACATCTTTTAATTATTTGCATATTATTATATTTATGTAATATAAGTAAAGAAGTATTTAATTATATTACATATGATATTTAATATAATACCTTTCTAAAGTTGCTATAGAACCGAGAAAAAATCTAGAAGAAAATGTTATTGAATTAATGTTATTTTATTTATGAATTGTACTTCATGTTTATCTCTTTTATATATTGAATACGATGTTATATAATATGGTTGAGTTATTACGGAACAGGATGAACGTACCACTGATATTATGCGTTAATTTTCCTGTATATGTAAATTCAAAATTCTGTAAAAAGTATTTATATACATCATATGAAGAGGTTAATGAGAAAAAATTAATTATGAGTGGCCTTCTGTGAAATATTATTTTCAGGGGCAACCTTACAGAGGAAGTCATTCATAGTCGTGAATTGAAATATTACATTCTAAGAGGAGTCAGAGAAGATGGGTTCATTGATACCAAGGATAAATGCCAATAATGAGAAGTCCTAAGGAAAGCCGTACAACTTTATAAACCATTCCAAAATCAAAAGTGAGAAATCTGTAGGAACGAATCTAATAAATCATCACTTGAACCTGAATGTTGATACAATATAATCAAAGCGAGCAGATTAAATGACAGAAATCCCTTAATCCGTCTAACCCGACGAATCGGACAAATTAAGCGAATTCATCACACATCGCAATCATGAAATATCCCATTCAACTGCATGTTTTGTAACAATATTTTATTTTCTACTATTCCCATTCGGCCATATCAATCATTCCCATAATCTAACTATTAGATTGATCCGGATCGCTGATCATGAATTTTGTTGTGAGTTTCCCCGTGAAATTTATTTAATTAAATTTCTCATTTATTTACGCCAGTAAATATAGGAAATTATTTTAGAGTTTGTCAGTGACAGAATTCTCCCTAGTTATCCCATCCATTTTGCTACATCTGTTTCACCTCGACAATCTTTACTGCCTCCAGAATATCTTTTTATAAATAAACAAACTTTTACATCGTTTAATTAATATTAATAATATTAATAAAAATAATAATAATAATAATAATAATAATAATAATAATAATAATAATAATAATAATAATAATAATAATAATAATAATAATTTATGATAAATTATGGTTAGTGGAATAATTTCAATATATAATTTGTATAGACAGGTAGCAATTTCTGCAATTTTTATTAATTAAAAATTTTAAACTAATTAATTATATTAAATTATTTATTAAATTCCGAATTTTTAAACTTCATTTTACATAATCTATTGAAATAAAACTCTTTTGGAAATATAAGAAAATCAGCTAAATTTCATATTTAAGTTAATCAAATATATATTATATAAAATGTGATAAATTAATATAATAAATTTCGTAATGGCTTAATTATTATTACTATTATTATTATTATTATTATTATTATTATTATTATTATTATTATTATTATTATTATTATTATTATTATTATTATTATTATTATTATTATTATTATTATTATTATTATTATTATTATTATTATTTAAAACAATAAAATTATAATTTAAGCCTTTTGCTGCAAATAATGTATTTAATGAAAGAATTTTCGACTATACGATAGTCCTTGTCAATCTCCTGGAATTTAGCAATGTTCTTCCTCAAAATACCCTTCAATCTTTCTTTTATTTCCTTTCTCTTAATTCTCATTGGTTGTAAATATAATGAATTGTTTTACTAAAAACTTTTAAAATTTTTACATTTAAAATTTCAAAATGACACAAACTAAAAATTTTTAAATTTTTTACAGCTTCTATAATTAGCTTCTAGAAGCCTAATAAAATATTTGAAAATATTTTAAATAAAGCCTCCAATAACTATTTATATATGCTATTTTAATATTTCAATAAATGTGTCAATTTTGATTTTCAAACCCTATTTTTTAAAATTTTTTTTTCTATATTATTCTAATTATTACTTTTTAATCTATTCTATTTTTTTTAATTTCTTTATATATTGTCAGTTATTCTCAAAGTCAATGACAACAGATCAAATTCATGATTTCATTGATTTCTTCTTTAGTGTTGATCTTTGGCTGTCTGTTTATGATGAGAATTGCTTCTTTGATTCTGACATTTTTCTTTTGGATGTTTCCATTAGCTATGATTTCTATTGAAATATTTTTTCTTTCCTCTGTTGGTGACACTGCCGGAGATGTCTGCCCAACGAGGATGTTCCACCAGGATCTAGATGTTCTTTAACTCTTTGGTGCAATGTCCTGAGGGTACTTCCAATGTAGATTTCATTGCATACATTGCACGTGATGCAATAGACGATGTTTTTTCTAAAGCACATATCTTTCGGTGTCTGGCAGTTTTTCATTGTGCAATTGTTTTCTCTATTTATGTTGCCTGCCAGAGCCCTTCTCAATGTCCAAGATTTATGTGCTATCCGAATTGGAAGACCGGTACGTTTAAGTTCTTTCAGGATCTTGAAGTCGAGTATGTCACTGATGAATGGGATATTCAGATAGAAATATTTCTGATTCTTTTGTGTTAATTCCCTAGATCTTCTTGGGGTCGAATTCATTTTTTCAATGTCCTCACCTTGGTATCCGTTTCGGTGTAGGATTTTATTGAAATTTGATTGCTCTTTAAAGTTTTCGTTTTTCTCCGTGCATCGATTGGCTATTCTTCGTTTCTCGTTTCTTATGACATGTACTTTCTGTAAGTATGGAAGCGCTGATCTTTGGTGCATAAATATTTCTTTGCGAGCTGGTTTTCTGTAGAACCCGTATGTTGGAGTATTTTCTTCTATTTTGATTCTCAAATCCAATAAATTGAGGGATCCATCTTCTTCCGGATATTCGATTTCGAACTTAATATCTTGATGAGCCGCATTGAATGTATGAAATATTTCCTCCGCTTCTTTTCTGTTTTTGGTCGTGATGAAGATATCATCTACATATCTTGCATAGAAACCGATGGGTTGTATGGTCCTCAGTGTCTGTCGTTCGAGGTTATCCATAAAGATGATTGCTAGCAGTCCTGATATGCTAGAACCCATAGGCAGACCTTTAACTTGTTTATAGATATTTTGTTCAAAGGTAAAATAGGTGTTCTCGAGGATAACAGTAAGTAGTTTGGTGATATTCTCGATATTCATTTCCTTTATTAACAAGTTGCTTTCTCTTAATTTCTTTTCTAAACATTGAATAGCCTCTGTTGGTTCGATAGATGTGTATAGTGATACAACATCCAGACTAAATGGGTATTGGAATTCTCTATGACAAGTCATGTTATTATTTAGTCTTGTCATGAGGCAGTCGCTGCTTTGAAGATGGTGTGGTATCGTGTCCAATAAAGGTTTCAAGATTTTTGCAAGGAGCCAACTTGTTTTAGTTGTTGGTCCATTTTTGTTGGACACTATAGGTCTAATTTTGATACCAGGACCCTCTTTGTGAGTTTTAATTAGGTGGTAGAAGTTAGGAAGATCAGAATTTTTTGTGACGAAGCTGTTGGTTATTCTGTTGTTGAGCCTCATTTCCAAAGCTATGGCTTTCCATACTTTGTTGATCTTCATTTCGATGGTGTTTGGTGACATGCGGCTGACTTTCTTGTATGTTTCGATGTTGCCGAGGTGTTCGTAACCAGCTTCACAGTAACGATTCTTCTCTATAATGCAAAATTCTCCCCCCTTGTCACTTGGTAAGTAAACGTACGGTTTCTTTTTAAGGGATTTTAATATTGCCTGTTCGTCTTTCGTTAGGTTTGAGAGATATGGTTTTCTTCTTTCCTTCTCAACTAACTCCATGATTTTGTGACAGACCTTTGAGAGTGTTGAATCTAATTCTGCATCAGGATTTGGTTGATAGAGTTTATCTGTGTTTATGTATACTGGGAGCTGGTTTTCGCTATTTTCATTTTCATGCGGTATTGTATTGTTCCATTTGATCTGGTACGCAATGCGACAAAGAGCTGTTTTGAAATTGAGGATGGCTGCTTCATCTATTTCTCTGTTTATACTGAACTTTGGTCCTAGTGAAAGTAATCCTTTTTCACCTTTGGATAGACAATTTGTGAGGTCGGTTACTAGTTCTTTGTTCACTGTAATGCTTTCGTTTCCGTTCAGTTTTTCATTGTTCGTAACAAGGCCTGCTTTGAGCTCCTTTTTTCTCAAAAGGTGTTTGATTCTTTTGTCAAATCGCAAGGAATAATGTGCTTCTGCTGTCATGAAGGATTGTCTTTGTACCTCGTAGATCAATTCTTTTGGGTGGTTATTCAAATACGTTTTCAAAATGTTTTCTTGATTCTTTTGTTCCCGATGAGTTTCTCCGTACATACTTCTAATTAAATTTGTTAAAATATAATCTTTGATGTTTTTATTTCTCTTGATGTTTTGATCTTTGTTGAGAATCTGAGGTAAGTGGATGTTATCTATTGTTGTTGGATAGATCTTTATTTCCTTACATCGGCGAAGGAAATTTATTTGGCAGTATAATTTCGCAATTTTCTCGTTGATTCTAGCTAAATTCCGTATTTCCAAGTATTTTGCCCGGCTCAGGCCTTTTGAAAGTATAAAATGATGATTGCTTGGTAGCAGCATTTATTATTTAAAAATTTATTATTATTATTATTATTATTATTATTATTATTATTATTATTATTATTATTATTATTATTATTATTATTATTATTATTATTATTTATATATAATTATAAGTGTTAGAAAATTAGTGGACTTCAATGTAAATATGTCTTATTTCTACAATAAATATTAAATATGTGTTTGCTAACTGTCATTCTATGTACATTTCAATGCTCAATCTGTCACAAACAAAAGAGGGGAGGGGGAACTATGCAGTTTCACTATTTATATAAACTGGATAAATATTGCTAGGAAATTATTGAATTAGTATTTTTATGTGAAAATTGCAATGATAATTGGGGATAATTTCATTTTATTATTTCTCCTTCCGGGTATTGTGACGGATTCGATAAGTTATATGAAATGTGCCGCCGTCGCATTCAGTAAGGTCTCTACCTATTTTATCACGCTTAATCACACTTGCTATGCCCCACAAAATGAGACTTTGCGACAGTTTCATAGAAACCAGCAATTCCTCTATGCAAGGGTACCGAATCAGTTTACAGTATTTAGAATAGTTGCTGGCAGCGGAATAGGTTCCTATGATTCCTTCATTACTCCGAACCGTAATCAAGAAAAAGATATATTGAAAATATCGTCCGTATTAGAAAAGAGATGCAATTATTCAGACAATTTCAGAAGTATTATTCTAGATGAATGGAATACCATCAAGCCCAATTTCATGAATATCACAATCAAGAATGCAGAACATGTCACAGTTGCATGGCTGGTTTTCAAGGTGGGTCAAATGGACTCTTTAATCTCATGGTTTAGAATAGAAAATCTGTTGAAATCATTTCCATGGAATATTGAGAACTTAATGAATAACTCTTACAATTATTTTAGCATCATTGGTAATGAGGTAGTAGGAAGGTCATTTTTTATAAATTTGTATTACACAGTTTGTGAACTAGATGCTGGAGTCCTTTGCGTTTTTGATAAATTAGATGACTGCAAATTTGGGCAGACAAATTCTGGATATCCTTTAATAAAGTACTCCATAAATGATGGCAATGGAGGCAACTGGAGTACTCATTCAACTTCTGCAAAATACTTGGAAATAATAGCAACATATGATGAGTCGGTTGTAATTTACTCATAAATGTTCTATTTTTTCATTTTCATTTTCATTTTCATCACATAGACTTTCTTGATTTTGTCTTTTGTTTGTAATGTTTATTATTTATTCACATCGATTTCTGCTAGTTTTGCAATAATAATAATAATAATAATAATAATAATAATAATAATAATAATGATAATAATAATAATAATAATAATAATAATAATGATAATAATAATAATAATAATAATAATAATAATAATAATAATAATAATAATAATAATAATAATAATAATAATAATAATAATAATAATAATAAAAATAATAGTAATAACAATAACAATAATAATAATAATAATAATAATAATAATAATAATAATAATAATAATAATAATAATTATTATTATTATTATAATGAAAAAGGCATATTTAATAATTAATTATAATTTTAAACTGAATCAATTTTGTGTACCAATGATCACGCATATCATGTTATAATAAATGATAATAATAAATAAAATATATTTATATATCGTGATATTATTCAGCATAATTTTGAAGTCATCATGTCAAAATTTAATTGTATTATTATTTATTTTTTACATAAATAATTTGTAAAATAAATAAAAATAATTTTGCAACGAAACCCTTGAAAATGACGATGTTTGCTGTGGATATGGGACCATCCTACACTGTTACATTAAAAGGCGCTTGGATGCAAGAGTATATCGTCAAAGGTAAAGGTTATTCATAACATGATTGAATTAATAGCCTAATATATTTACCAGTGGGCCACTTAGTTGGGTTTATGGTGAAAGTTGAATGAATCAGCAAAACCAACATAAAATTTATTTACTTGAAAAATAATTCCGCTAATAATTCCAATTGAATTTTCAAATACCAACAAACGACAATTATATTTCAATTCAAGAACATAAACCATAAATCTAATTGATGTGGCAAACAAATAATGCACACAGCAATGAATTACACGCCTTTGCAATGATTAAACGCATCTATAATATAGGTTTGTGTGTACAACCAATTATACATGACTCATCATTTAGATTAGTAAGTAGTTAATTTGTAAGTTTATTTATTTCAAATAATTTTTATAATTTTTATAATTTTTATAAATTAAACTTGGATTTTGATTCATATCATTATGAGATCATTATTCAAGCTCTTAAATATTACTTTTTCTCACCATTTTCTATTATAAATTATTTATAATTAATTTGAACAGGATTTTTAAATATTTATTTATAAAATTTATGATTTATTTAGATGCAATGTGTGATAATAATTAATTGACAAACAATAACTACACAACGTATATTGGAATAACAAAATTTACAAATTTTTCTCAACACTTTACAATCAATAATCAAAGTTACGTTTGACCGATTCTCAGCCCGGCGTTGACGCTTTAACAAAAGATAATATTCACTTTTTATTTCTCTAGATTCTCTTGACCAACGTTTTCCTCTTTTTCTGTTCGATTTGATTCTTTTTCACCTTTCCGTATTCCTATTTTATATCTTCTTTTCCATAATCTCCTTAATTCGTTTTTACCTCTCGACTATTCTCGATTCTTCTTACCCTACCTGAGGCAAAATGCCGATTTGCTCTGATTTTTCCATTCCTTATATACTCTTAGAAATCGAGATGACAATTGGTTATTGCCGAGCCAATCTCTCCCTTGACATTCACTTCCACATTCCTGCTTCGGCTGTCACCCATAATGGTCCAACGAACACAGATAATTAATGGCCATCCGGCCTTTCTACACTCACTATCTTCTCCTTGCGCTTTACCAATTAAACATTGTGTCAAACTAATGGGCCCAAATCTTCCTTCTGTTTACTTTTCTTCTTGTTTACCCAACTTGGGTTTCCTTCATCTCTCGGGTTCTCCATTGGCTTGAGTTTCCCATTAGTTCGGGTTTTCTATTAGCCAATTAATTAATTAAATTAATGTTTTCTGTTTTTACACATTTGAAAGCTTTTCTACCCTTTCTAACCATTTTCTGATAAATCCCTAACCATCATCTTGTTGACCATTAGTTACTCTATACCTGTCCCGTTTTCCCAATTCGATTTCGATGATTTTACAATTTATTGATTTTTCTCGGATTTTCGGATTCTTGTCTTTTGCAACTGCTTTTGCCATTTCCTAATACTGCTTCCATCACATTTTCCTTTACTATCAATTCTTTGCATGATCACGCTTTTATTTGTCTTTTTTCCTCACTTTTTATTTAAATTACCAACCTAAATTTCATTTAAATTTATTTTAATTTACGGACCTCAACAATTACAAATATTCTACATATCGAAATTTTGCATGCATTTTTTACTTTGTTGTTTTTGTCAGTTTAGTTTTTTACCACTTTCTCAACACACGCTAAAAATCAACACAGTTAAATTTGTGTGTTTATATAATATGTACTTATTGATTTTTTAAACATTATAGGCGAGTCTATTCACTGCAAACGAGTGTATAAAACGATGATGTACAAAAAAATGGTATATCAACAACGATTTACTTATTAAATTGAAGCGACAAATACATCATTTGTTTCATCTAAGAAATGGTTTGCATACAGCTTTTATTCGAACAATCAAACCATTTTAATGGACTGGGCGACATAATTAATGGAAATGAAAGGACTTTCACAGCTATTTGTTGATAGAATAAATCAAGCTATAGACTCAATGCATAGATTCCATAATCTGGCCCTAATTGAAGAGTAAAATGAAAAAGTTGTCGACGAATTATTTGTATTTTTTGAAGCATAAGATTTATATAGATTTTGATAAGACCATTCAAAGCAGTGTTTCCCACGGTGGGACATCACGCCTCAAAGGTGGGACATGTCAGCAATTATCAACTATTCCACATATATTCTTTTCAATATAATATGCTCATTCACGATTAAATATAACAACGTGCAATATTTATATCAATTGTTATTTTTGTATACTGGCAATACTAATTATCGAAGTTTGACAGCTATTTGAAAGAGGCCGGTGGGACATGATATAAAGAAGGTCGGGAAACATAGATCCAACGGCTTACTACATTCACTTACATTCTTGTATATTGCAGCTGGTAGCTTCGATGTTGAGAGATCCTTTTGCTATTTGTGGAATATTCGGACACCAGAAAAAAGTTTTATAAATAAAGATACTTACCCCCTCCACCTTCAGATTTCTAATTAATTTAAAACACGAAAAATCATGTCGCAATTGTTATCAAGTGATAAATTAAGTAAAATACATTGAAAACCTTTGTTGGCATTAAAAATATTTCAATTGTGTTCTAGAATAAAATTTAAGCACATTGATAAATACAAAAATTTCCCGAAAAGAAAATTATTTGATAAAATTCCAACTATAATTATTTCAGTAAAACAAAAATTTCATGTACTAATAATCAGTCATGAAGAATAGAAAATAATATTTGCAAAACAATTTCTCCAAATGACGAGAGATAAATTCATAAATTTACAAAAATATTATTCCTCAAATTTCCCTCGTGCTCAGCATAAATATTTCCCCCTTCAAATTTCATCGATGATTTCTTTGAAAAATATTTTGCAAAAATTTTAAAATATTCTCTTTTTTTTAACAGAGCATTTACTTGACAGCTCTTTTAATATTTTATTTATTTTCATTATGACTATTGATCAAGAATTAATTTTTTATGCAACACAAATTTTCGGCACAAAATATTGCTTATTTTACGAACTATTCAAGTCCAGCGAATTCCTGATAACATATACACGTCATATTTTTGTAGTGTAATGCAGCGGGGTCGAAACAAATTGGCTTTATCATTTTGAAATATCTAATAAAAATATTCTTTAATTTTTCTTTAACTACATTTGCTAAAAATTTTGATTGAAAAGAGTTTTTTCAATAACTTTCTCTAGATGGGGTCGATGTTTTTCATCTAAAGAAGGGGGTTGCAGTTCGAAAATGTTTGCACATCACTGGTGTAATGTATATAAATAATAAAATTAATTTAATGAAATATACTATTAAATATGATATACCAAAATAAAACGGGGCAAACGCTTTCAACATAAAAAAAATAATTAGTTTCATATAACTGACCAGATGTGAAAATAATTTATGTACCACAAAAGACACTGAAAAATAAAAATTCAGAATTATTAATAATAACAAAAAAGAGTAAAATATTTTAAATAAAACAGATTTCAAAATATATAGTCAACTGGAACTTTTAAAGCAAAATATTTAATATTAAATATGAATTTATTAATATCGATAACCTTGAAGTGTGTTTTACTGGTCATACAATTCAAATATAATTCTATTTATAATAAAATACAACTATTATTCATAACTATATTTACTAACCATATTATATTTAAATTTGACATGAAAAGCAGGAGAAAGAACATTTTAAAGTGTAAAGTTTCTGGGAAAATCCAAAATCTGGAATTCAGTTCTAATTTGGCAAGATTCGTCATTAATAACGGAAAGATGATTTCACAGAGAGAAATGGATCTACAACACCAACTTTAACACGGTGATCACATTTTCAGCGAGTTTTGTTAAACAATTTTATAATACAATACATTTTTTATATTTTTCAAATTGGTCAAGATGTTCAGAAATATTTTGGTGAATCTGAACGTTTCTTCGAAATATAAATTACCGAAGAACATAAAACCAGAAAAATGAAAAAACCGACCAAGGCTTTCCATAAACCGCCAACATTAATTATGAATTTGCAAAAAGGTTTTTGTTTTTATTTTCTTTACAATCTAAAAACTAATTTGAAACATTTTATACGACCTAATAACAAAATATGATTTTCAAAAATTTTGAAAATCAAAATTCTAAAAATCAACAAAACTTAAGTAGAGAATAAAAATAAAAAATAAATTAATAATAAAGAAACAAACAGACTTAATTTTAGTTTCTTTTTATATTCTATCGGCGTTGATTACACAAAATTACCAGGACAATAAAATCCATCATCTGAATTAAAGTAAATTGATATCAATTTCAAAACCTTCACTAGTCTGATAATTTGAGGATGAAATACTTTACAAGTTAAAAATTATAAATTAATGTTTGAACAAAGTGGTGGATCCGATATAAACCTTTTGTTTAATTCAAAAATTCAAATTTGCTCTTTTCACTATTTTCTGTACATAGATAAAATTTGAATTTTATATAATTTTGATTTAAATAATTTCAAAATAGTTGGTAACTGCCTCCTCTTTTAAACCCCAAAAATGTCATTAGAAAAGGAAAAATTTCATAAATCTTTGACAAATTGTTATTGTCATTGATAATCTATTCTAAGCGGCAACAAACACTTCAAATTTGTCTTTGTCTTCTTTTATCTAAATTTGCATTAATTAATTAATATAAATCTTTAATTCATTTTTTTAATTAACTATTTTGCAAATTTCCCTTTGTTTCTTCATCATCTTCCAATTACTGTTTCAAACTTCACTTCTATGTAATCAATTTTCCATTTGTTTCCCCAATTATTTTAATTAACTTATTAATCATGGTATTTTATGTATTTCATGTCAAGTGTTCGACAACAGTTCTGAAAATTTGTGTTAAAAATAAACATTGATCTATAGTTGAAATTTGAATATCAAGCTCATCAACAGAGAGATCGCGGCTAGTAAAACAAAGGTTTCAGCTTCTCGAATGTTTGGCATATTTTTTTATTGATTTTGATGAGATATAATGTTTGAGATGTCGAATGATGCATGAATGTTTTCATATCGGATTTGAAAGAAAATGATATTAAAACAATAATTTTAATTTAATTAATTTAATAATATATTTTAAGTTGAAATATTAATTATAACAATCACTAAATATAACGAAAAGCACCAAATCCAATATATATTTTACTACAATATATTTCGACAGAATCACTGTCATCTTCAGGTGGAATTGAAAATCAAATTAAATCAATATAAATTGCTCTTTTTTAAACAAATTAATTAACTAATTCATTTATTTTTTTAAATTAATTTCGCTAAAAATTCACAAAATTCTGCTTTTTCAATTCAATCTTAAAAATTATTAAAGTTTCAATTTTTACATTTCAACGTTGGAAGGTGGTATCTAATTACTGTTTTTTTAACTTCGTGTTTATTAGTGGATTTCAATTCTTACTTAGATGGTGTTCGGATCTTGGTTATGATTAATTATGTCATGGGTGCAATGCCACATACATTGGAATGACTGCCCGTCATCTCCGTTTCAAGTTCCTGATCACTATCGACTGAAGGAATTGATTAATATTAGTAAACACAATTTTGTGAAAAATTTATTAAGATGTTGTTTGCATTTCAACTTTTGTGAGTTTATAAAGTTTTAAAATTTTTAAAATTGAATTAAAAGAGCTGAATTTTGTGAATTTTTAGCGAAATTAATTTAAAAAAATTAATGAATTAGTTAATTAGCTTGTTTAAAAAAGAGCAATTTATTGATTTAGTTTGATTTTCAATTCTACCTGAAGATGACAGCGAATCTGTCGAAATATATTGTAGTTTAATTATTAAGTCGATATTTTTATTAACGTGGAAGTCAGAGGCACTACACATAACACTATTAAATTTCAAGGTCGGACTCAGATGAAAAATTCAATATTGGAAACAAAAAATAATTTTCCAATATTTCACTGTAAATTTACAAATTAAAAATATTTTTAATATTTTTAAATATTTATGAAATTTGCAATTTCCACCAAAACGAAAATCTCCTCGGTAATCGGCTTATTTGGGCAATTGGAAACTGGGAAATATATATATTTATAAAATTTCATGATAAAATTTTTGATCAACTTTTACATGCTTCAATTGTTGGCATTGTTTAAATACTATAAAAAAATTTAATTAACTGAATGAAATCCACAATACCATGACATAATTGAAGCAAATAATTTCAGAGTGAGTTGCTAAAAAACTATAAAGCGCAAGACTTTATTGCATGTATCCATCAATGACCACTAAAAATAAATAGAATGCACTTCCATGGGAGTGGGTCCTATTTAATTGTCTTGGAAGTCGGTTGTAAATTGAAAAAAAAGTCCTTCATCTTTACAATAACAAGTTCTCACAATCCTTAATAATAATATAAAGGACTCCCGTTTATCATTGTATTATGGTTACGGATCAACTTCTGTTTTTGGTTAGATCAAATATTGGGATTTAGTATCTGTAGTCTCCAAGTCGTGTTTTGTGCATTGTGGATTTCAAATCCTATTTAGATTGTATTTGGATGTTGCTTATCAATTCAAATATCATTGATGCATTGTCACATACATAGGAACGGCTATCCACTAGTTCTTGAACACTAGCGATTGAAAGGATTGATTAATATTAGTGAGTACGATAAAGGATTTGTGAGTAGTGTGATTTTCAGGAATGATGTGTTTGTGTGTGTATTCCCGTAAATGGAAAAATTGTTATGTTAAAATATAAAAATTTTCAAATTAAAAAATTTTTTTTTTATATTTCCAATTGTTTAATTTTGATTTTAGTTTTAGGAAATAAAGTTTAAATTGGTTTGAATAAGCAATTTACAATTAATATGGTGTTGACAGTGTTAAGTATGATGTTGACAGAAAATCTGTTGAGATATATTGTATAAGTGATGTTCAAATGGTGTATTTTATTAAATAAAAAAATTGTGCATGACTACCCAATGGACCAGTGTCAAAGCAATAGAACGTTATAAATGTTTTTTGTGACCCTCTGTAAAGGACCACAAACTACTGTAAAAATATAATGAATATAGTACGAAAAATACGTCACCAAAGGGAGTTGAGACTCATCTACTGAAATGATAGTTTTCCAATACCGATCTCCCCACTGACAAGATACCTTTGGCATTCCATGAACTGGCATAAGATTACCAACTTAGACTCCCTAATTAAATGCTGGTTATACGAGTTGATATATAACCATGAGAGGATCAACAATCCCTTATGGGACCAAATAAAGAATACGCCCAGGGTCTCAACTATTACATTCTTTTACAATTTCAATTGTATCTGGATGCAAAGTCCCCGATTCAGTTTCCTAATGAAAATCCTATCTCAAAACGGCAATGAATGTCAATATTAAATTACATTTTTACCAGAAACTATAATTAACTTTCAAGAGAAAAAAATATTTGACTTAAAAAATATTTTCAGAAAAATCAAATGAAAAATTGTTTACGCCAATTTTGGCATTTGAATTGAAAAATCATTCCCACCTTTCCTAACAACGACAAGATATTGGCAATTAAATTTTATTCCTCCACCTGTCAATCTTGCAATAGCCGCTGTGAAAATAACTCCCAACAAAAAGTTTTCTGTCCCCCCCCCCCCATCTTCCTGACCACGGCACAAAAACCTTAAGTTGGTCACCAAAGAAATCAACAAGGTGGAAATTCAAAAAAACCAAAATCCCAAAATTGATCCGAATAAAAAATGCACCAAAAAATCGAATAAAAATCACCGTATTGATTGCTAATAGATTTTCACTATTAATAGAAAATTATATATAATCATTTCTATCTGCAATTTTCAGTGCTCGGCATTGCGATTGGCTGGGAGAATCTACAAATGTGAACAGGGAGTTTATAACCGTAACAACAGCATATAATGGATATTTCTCCTGGTGCACATGTAGCAATTTCCTCCATCTATTTCTCTTTAGATTTTATACACAGATTCCTGCTAAATCAACATATCGATGGTGATCTTTCTTTATTTCGGATCAGTTTTTCAACCGAAATGTATTCTCGTTCTATGTTTGTTGAATTTCCTCTTTCTGGTGATTTTCTATGGCGTCCTCTTGTCGTATCTGAATGATGCAAACGACTTAGAGAAAATCGTCTATGAGCAACTAGTGAAGATTATGGATCCCAACTTCTTGACGGTCGAGCAAATGACGGATTCCATTCTCAATACTGACTGTAAGATTAGAAATATAGTAATTGTTTTAATTAAATAATAATAATTAATAATAATAATAATAATAATAACAATAATAATAATTAATAATAATAATAATAATAATAATAATAATAATAATAATAATAATAATAATAATAATAATAATAATAATTATTATTATTATTATTATTATTATTATTATTATTATTATTATTATTATTATTATTATTATTATTATTGTATCAAGTCAAAATGAATAAAGTTAAGAAAGTTTTTATTTTGATCAATAATCATGTCTCATGTTTATAAGTCAACAAAACATGTTCTCGAGCTTGACCATCTTTTGAAATCCCATCTCCAAATTCTTCGATAATAGCAATGAAGCTATTAATAGAAGTTTCGAAATCATTATTATCTCTCCAAATTGTCTCAATACAAAGCAATGGCGTAATAATAGCATAATGATAGATTCGACGTGTGACAATTATCTTTTGACTTTCAGCATATTGACTTTTGGCTTGAATTGGTTTTAAGAAATTCATACAATCTGACCACAGGGGAAAACTCTTTAAAACCAAACTCATTTTATCTACTGCATAATCATAAGCTTGAGCCATTCTTTCTTTGAAACTAGGAATCTTTGTCTTTTAGGTGAGACAAATAAAGTTTCCGTAATTCGATGTGATAAGTTCGCAGCACATATTCATTTAATAGTCTTTCAACATTTTCAAGCTTTAACATATTGACAGATTGAGGGAAACTGGCGGACTAATCTTTTAAACATTGGTCGACGTTCTTCAATAGATGTTCTATGTGCATCACTAAATAAAACATTCCATGCTTTCCATGGATTTGATTTAATGCATTTGTCGGTCATCAATATCTTGTCAGGATTATTCATATTATTTTCCATATTCAAAAAAATTTGCAACATATATATTTTTAAAACAAAACTCTTCATAATAATTTCTGACATTCTGGAAAAATTTTCAAAATAGAATTCGAAATAAATTCGAAATCAATTCGAGCAAAAGCATTAAAAAGCACATATTCCGCGTCTGTGTGCGCACAACTACACCAAAACACTATTTTAACCACAACGCGCACACTGACACGATAAAACTTACTACAGGAAAACCGCGCGCGCAGACGCGAGGACGAAATCGGCTGAAACAATTATTATTATTATTATTATTATTATTATTATTATTATTATAAAACTGGGTAATATGGGATAAATCTATAATTTGAATCTGATAAAAGTTGAGAAAGAAAGTATAAATTAATAAATATTATCAATATTTCCCAATGAGCACTGTGACAGGAATTGATTTATTGTAAATAATTATTGATTTAGCATTTAATGAAAGGCATCAGGTTTGAAATTGAGATTCTTGCTCCATTGATTTCCTTTCCTATCATATAAAATAGAAAAGAAATTCAAAAAATTTAACATTCAAACAAAAAATAAAAATAAAAACTGAACTTATTTCGCTGAAAAGATTTTAAGAGCTCGCATTGAATTTTAATTGTAACAATGAGATCGGTTGGAAGGAATGAAGGTTTACAAGGGTTGAGTTCATTCTTATTATTTTTACAACAATATTTATCGAGACAAATATTAATTATTTAATATCGGCAATAAACATTTCAATCACTCATCATTCATAAAAACTATAATTTTAAATTTTAAACATTTTTTTGTAAAATTCTAAAATAATTTCCGTAAAAATAACAATATTCATTTTAAAATAATTTCAATTTTAAAATTTTATGTTTTTTAATATTTTTTTCCCAATATCTATGAAATTTCTGCTGTTTTTAATTAATGTTTTATTACATTCTCAATGGCGTAATAAACATGAATTTACCATCCACTCACTTTACACTCCTTATTTTGTCTTTATCTTGTGCTTCTTTATTAAAATATTTTATAATGAAATAGAATGCTTGATATTATTATAGAATCCGCTATTGCAGTGTTACTCAACCCAAAACGTAATGCGAACCAAAAATCTATCTATATTTTGTACGTGGACCAATTTTATATTTTCGAGGATTCAAACTGGGTTGCGGACCAGCGGTTGAGAAACGCTGCACTATTGGGATAATACTATATATCACAATAACATTAATTTCTTATAAGACTTATTGAGTATCCAATATCTCTTCATTAGCCTTAATATTTAGCATATTTCATTGGTGTTGATTCCATAAAATTACTAGGAGAAATAAATTCATCGTATAGATCAGCGTTTCCCAATCAATATTAATTACTATGACCTATACCAGAGTTTCCCATACTTTTTTCACCGCGGCACCCTTTTTGATTTCAAATTTTTGACGGAACCTTATTTACAAAAATCTTAGAATTTTAATATCGGGAATGTTAATATTATCATCACAAAAATTTGGGTTAACTATTCACAAAATTTATCGATAATAAAAAATACTCATAAGATTATTTTCAAAAATTGAAAAAATAACTTACCTTTTTATCAAATATTATTAAAACTAATTTTTAATTGGATCGAATAAAATCGAGAATTATTTATTAATCTTTATTTATAAATATTTTTTTTATATATTATTTATTTACAAGAAGTTCGCGGAACCCACTTTGGGAAACGCTGCTATAGATCATTGTAATTAATAGTGATTTCAATATCAAAATCTTCACTACTCAGATTATTTAATGATGAATTGCACTGTTCAGCAAAATTTATTTTACGAAAACTGTTTCATTTTTACTTTGTTAATTTTGGGGGGCCAAATTCGATTTTGACATTTGTTTTAACAAAATAATTGGCTCTACATTCTCAAAAATATTTCATCACACTGGATATTTTGTGAGAGGACTTTCAATCACATAGGTCAACATTCACGTTTTACTCATTCAAAAATTTCAAAATTCAAAAATATTCAACAATTTAAACAAAGTTGTTTTTTTCATTGTTATCTGCACATATTGCAATTGAAACCAGAACCGGAACCCAAACTAAAATTTTAGTTCGAGCCGATAAAATATTCTTTAAAATTTACAAATAACTTGAAACCGTCAGTTGATTTGGTAATATTTTATTATATATATATATATATATATATATATATATATATATATATATATATATATATATAATTACTTTATACACTAATTATTTATTATTTAATAATATATTCCAAAAGTCAATTATTCCACCAGCTGCTTTAATTCTTCATTTGTTAGAAGTTGTCCATAACTGTGCAATAATTCTCTAGTTGTGATTCTGTACAATCCCTTCTTGCTGATTCACTGATTTGTCAACTTTTGGACCAATAAGATCGAAACTAGTCTCCATTAGAAATTGAATCGAATATCACAACACATTTTATTTACTTTGATTCACTAAGTTAGTCAACCGCAATCATGCGATGGTTCAGTATATTATTGATTATATATATATATATATATATATATTTTAACCAATCTAATCAGAAATAACAAGAAATGACATAACAATGGGACTGAAATATAAAAAAATGGGACAAAGAATTAAGAAATGCCTTTACGATATATCCTTGATAATTAAACTAATATTCACCTTCCATCATGTCATTATAATGGCAAATACCCCTTTCCACCTGATTTGATAGTATCAAATTACACTCAACTCGATAATAACTATATGAATGACTAAAAGAAATACTTTTTTAATAATAAAAATAACTGCCCAAATATTCGTTTAGTTAAGGACCTTTTGGGAACCTCGAAAGGCATAATTTATGCAATAACTGGCCAGTTTAATTTATCAAATAGCTCCTATATTAAAGATCTCTACCAAAATTGCATTTCAGACGATTTTGTCATTTGCAATTTTGTCAGAACCCGCCATCAGAAGGATGCAGTTGAGGGACTTTGTAAAAAAAATCAAAATTGAATCACAAATATTTTAATTTAATAATTTAAAATAATAAACAAATTTGTGAGAAAATTCAAACTTTTTCAACAATACAAAACTTAGATGATATTTTGTTCGACACTTCACAACACAGAACTTCCCAATCAAACAAAAAATAATTTTCCACCATCGCAATCCAGCATTTACATTCAATCTCGATACATCCGTTACTTTAATGCGCTTCTGGGCATTTCATATATTCGGCTATACCAATTCTCCCAGAATTTCTCACATTTCCCTGATTTTTCTATACTAACTATTTTCATCGTATTGCTCAAGATTTTATAATAATAATAATTAAAAATAATAATTAATAATAATAATTAATAATAATAATAATAATTAATAATAATAATAATAATAATAATAATAATAATAATAATAATAATAATAATAATAATAATAATAATAATAATAATAATAATAATAATAATAATAATAATAATAATAATAATAATAATAATAATAATAATAATAATAATAATAATAATAATAATAATAATAATAATAATAATAATAATAATAATAATAATAATAATAATAATAATAATATTAATAATAATAATAAACAAGTAAATGATATAATAAGCCTTTGTTGCAAAAAGGTATTAAATTAAATACAAATTATTAAATTATTTAAATTATTAAATTTATTAAATTAAATACAAATTAATACAAATTATAGAATTAATGATGCTACCAATAAACTGTAATTTTAATAATAATAATAATAATAATAATAATAATAATAATAATAATAATAATAATAATAATAATAATAATAATAATAATAATAATAATAATAATAATAATAATAATAATAATAATAATAATAATAATAAACAAAATTAAAACCTAAAACATTTTAATTAATTAATATTTTATTAAATAATTATTTGGTCATTCGCATTAATAATTGATATAGTGAAACAAATTGATAGGTTACCACCGACCTCTTTATCCCATTCAGCAATAGGAATTCTAATTTCCAGGGAATTCCAGCAGTCAATTTATGGGGAAAACATAAATTTTATTCCATAACTGGAAATTATCTTTTCCTAGAGCTGATAGTTGACTGAAAATTGTAATTAAAATTTTCTGGTTCCGCTAATTGTTGATAATGAGGCGGGTCGGAATGAATCAAGATTTGATACCGGCTGTGTTGAGCAGTCTTGATGAAATATGCGCTGGGAATCTTTTTTTACCATTTCATTCCTTGGATAATCTCGATAATTGTCCCAGTTTGCAGTGCGTCCTTCACTCCAATGATAACAACAAATATTTATCTGAGGAAGCAAGAGGAATTTGAATTTTTTAAAGAAAATTGGAATGAATCAAAATGGTAAATAAAATTGAAGTTTAAATTTTTTTAAATATATCAAAATTTAAATTTAACTAGAAAATATTTTTTAAAATTATTTCATAAATTTAACTAAAAATAGAATAAATAATACAATATTCTCACTATAAAAATAAAATAACTAATAAAAAAATTCATTTGAAAAATAAAATAATGCAATTAGAAAATATATTATAAAATGTCATTTTTAGCCACAATTTTTCTGGTAAAAATTCATAAAAAAATAACAATAACAAGCGATGTGATTTCCAGTGTACCGGGGAAAGTAAGCAATAGAGTTGAATCAACAATATTGTATACTTACCTGGCACGAAGAGAACTCTTCGCGTCACCTGCATAGTACTGATGAGAGCCAAAAGCTCGAAACTAGTCTACTATTGGGATTTGCACTGGGTATCACAAAGCTTGTAATGTCTATTTTATTCAAGGAGACATTCGACAAAAATGTTACACCATTACTTTATTGCAATAATGTTTAAACAAAATTGTTAATTTGTTTGAAGAGTTTCTAAAATATTAAACAAGAAAAGGATGGACACAAACAGCCTTTGATACAAAATATTCATTATGTTAAAATTTTGCATCGAAGGCTCATTTTGTCATTTACTTGCTTAACATTGAATTTATGCTGCTACCAGGAAATCATCATTGCCTAGTGATAAAATATTTTTCTATAGAAATGATTTCAACTTGAAATTAACTAAACAAATCACATAGAATTATAATTATATATAAATTATATGAACACCACATCATTATTGGCCTAAGGCGAATTCCATGAGGACTCCTACGAAAGGGTTGAGGGTAAGAGTTAGGGTTAGGGTTATGGTTAGTGTTAGGGTTAGGGGTTAGGGTTGAGGGTTGAATTTGCAATACAACCGCTTCAGAAGTATCATCAGTGGTTAGTTCTCATACAAATTTGAAATAGAGTTGAGATGTGCATTCGAACAGCAACTCCAGGATACATTGATAAGGTTTCATAAATTACCATAGTGTGTGATACAGAACGATACACAAGGAACGACCTGGAGCGTACAAAGAAAAAACTTCTTGAATTGAAACATTAAATGTTTACAACATAATTTGAGTCATGGATCCTCTCAGCTTTGGGAATATTGAAAAGAATTTCTTGATCAGTTATTGAAATTGCATCGCCGGTTGTGATAGATTTAAAATGAACAAAGGTATCTTTAGAGCTACTATCCTTGTCAACACTAATGAATTCATATCCATTCAATTTAAACTATTTCATGATGAAAAACAAATTTTTTTTAAATCTTTATTCTATTCAAAAATTCGTGACCAAAAAACTTTCTAAACAAAACTTTTCTTGCCTCGCGTCCAACAGAAAACATACAATCAATACTCAATGCGCACACAGCTGCAATACATAATGTAACTCAGGATTGACCAATCATTTACAACAAGAATCTATGTTTGCTTCAAAGATTCTTTCAATAACAAAATCTCTGATAAGAATGTTGTGTTACTGCCTTTCATTGTGGCTGCAAAGAATTTATCGAAGTTTAAAGATTTTATCCAGAAAAGAATTCATATGGTAAATTTCAAGCTGTGAAGCCTATGACAACATATTCCAACAATGCAATCAATGACGTAATGATGTCATACAATGCACGACCAATGGAACACAACGCAATTATTGACATTGAATCAGCCAATAGAATTACAGAATCCAAATAAAGCGCTGAATGATTTTCTTGAAATTATTCTTTCATGAGAATTTGAGAATTTTGTCGACATAAAAAATGGCAATTTATTATCAAAATTAACCAATCAACAAAATTAAAAAATAATAATCTGTCATTTAAAGTTAATGGGAATCCCGGGGAATGCGCTAAATCCATCACGACTGAAATACTTTATATATAATTATATAATGGCAAATCATGTCTTTGATGGAATTAGCTGAAATAATTATATTCCTCTCAATTATTATCAATAACTATAAGTCTCATAGAGACTGATATCACCAGCCCATAGAATAAGGCATAGAAAGGGAAATTCCTATGAATTTATGCAAATGAATTTGACGAGGGGAGAGTCAAAAACAATCAAAAGAAATGCGCAGTTTCAAAATTGAGAAATGAAATCAATTAAATCACTTCTGTTTTCGGTAATAAAGAGGAGAATCTTTGGGAAATTTGCTGGCTCTCCTGCCGCCTCTCTCATTAATCTGATTTAGATATTATAATAGGATGACAAATCATCACTTCTTTTATCTAGCAATTCAAATGCTCATTTTACGATTGCATTATTAAAATTAATTCAACATTGACAGATAGGTTTTGGACCCCTTCATAAGCCTTTCATTAATCTTCCCAAAAAAAGTTTGACGTAACCATTTTAGTATAGTTAAGGGGTAAACCTTGAATCGGGCTAATTTTGTATAATATCTTTAGCTTGTTGCTAATAATAATAATAATAATGATAATAATAATAATAATAAGACTATTAAAACATCACTTAGGCGATAAATACTGACAGGCTCAAATTTTTATTCAAACAAATTTAAAAACTTCTTTAAAAGAACTTTATTGTTAAACAATCATAAACAAAAAATGAATTTTAAATTAAAAAAAGCAATTTAAAACATAACATCACATGCGCTAGATTAACATCCGAATTTTTAAAACATTCAAAACGCAAGTGTTCTCATCATTATGCACATTAATTTTCATACATGAATACACACACACACACAGACACATAATCCTCTGCATACATTACTTATAAATTCATTTTGTACTCATTAATATTAATCAATTCTTTCAGTCGATAGTGTTCAAGAAATCAACTACATAAATGAAAGGCGATCATTCCTTTGGATATGGAATTGTACACCAGATTCTGTTTGATAACATTTCTCTAGTGTGAGTTGGATTGACGTACACTACATGCCTAGAATTAATTTATAAGTTTAAGCCCATTTTATCAGACCATTTTACATTGCAATTTGTATTTAATTAAAAGTAATTAAGACGTATAAATCTTATGTAATTAATTAATTATTTATTAGGTATGATTTTTATATGGAAATATGATTTAAGTAAATTTATTATTTATTAGTAAGCGAAGGAAATATTTTATGGTTAAAAGATAATTTCATGATTCATTAAAATTTTAAAAGATTTTTTCCATAACATAAATTATTCGAGTGGTATTGAGCGCAATGATTCTTTTAATCACTTGTTTGGTAGTTTTTTTTATTAAAGGAGTTTTGTGATGAGAGAAAATTTATTTCACCTACCAAGTTAAAATACTATTATAAAGGTTTTATTCTTGCAATAAAATTTTCAACACACAAGCATATTGGTGTGTTACCTATATTATAAAATTTATTGATTGTACTTATATCATTAAAATTGAGAAACAAGAAAAGACGATTTAACCAGGGTTTTAAATCGAATAATAAATACTGTAGTGACTTTGTACGAGGAGTAATTTCTCTTGGGCATGGATCCGTTGGCTGGTGGATGAAGATTTATAAATCTTGAACGCATGTTTGCTAAGGCCGTCAAACAATTGATATAAATGTGGTCATCAATCATCCTACCTATAATGCAAACAATTCGGCTGTCAATGGTTAAATTAGTCATTAATAAGAGGAGCTAAAATAGGTATTTTCTGTCATGATTATCAAAATGATTAATGAAATATAAACGGAATTGTCAGATGAATAATTAAAAATGAGCTTTATTAAAGGCAGAATTATATCTTGGAATTGCTCCAACGATATCACATAAGGTCGAAACTTCGAATTTTTCTGAATTGATAGATAAAGTACCAACGCGGAATGTTCTTGATCGAAACTAGTACTAATAACTTGAAGCAATTTAGTGAATGAAACTGCTAAGGAAGAATCGATTAAAATTTCATTGTCCTGCAATAGATTTGATGTGTTCTCGACTGATGGATCATGGAGGGACAGTAATAGTTTAATTCACGTTCAGAAGAAATATAACTGTAAACAACGGTAAAAAATAAAATTCCAAATTCGAATTGAGTCAGGAAATTTATTTCTACATTCCAATATATGACAACAGGAACAGATACAAATTTCAAATAAAACTAATTTTTTTATTTACCCTAAGTTTTTAAACAAAACTTTTTTGAATTCTAAAATGAATTATATATAAATATTTCTTTGACCAAATATTTAATTCTTTTTATCAAAACTTTATTTCATATACAATAAAAACCACCGATGGAAAATCACCACAAATAGAATGGGCAAATTACATGACTTATGTTATTATCTGTTTACAAAATAATACAAATAATATTTAATGGATTCCTTTATTGCTTTTGTATCTTATTAAAAAGAGAGCTTGTTTTATCAATGAAGAGAAGAGAGAGAGAGCTTGAAGAGAAAGAGAGCTTGTTATATCAATGTTTTTGATACTCACCAATTTTCGGCACTGCCTTTTTTACTTGAGACAGATTTTGTTTTTCCATTTTCATTTCCCTTTGTTTTCCCCACTACGTCAGCCTTATCTCTGACAAATGTAAAGATATTTTTCCTTTTCCCCTTTTTTGTTAAGCTTCCTTCTCCCGGCAATTCCGCTATCTTTGAAAGCCTGCCAGGATACAGCTTTTTCCCATATTTTGTTTTTCTGGAATTTGAAATTCCACCTTCATTTGTACTTCTTAATTAACAATGACCTATGTTTTAATTTCTTGTTTGTTTTCTTTGATCCGTTTTTTTTCTGAGTTCCCATAGATCGTTCCGTTTGTCATGACGATCTTCGCCCAAGTAATTTATTTATTATGTTATTTATTATTTAGGTATCCTCAACAGTAATATATCGATGTTTTTTGATACTCACGAATTTTCGGCACTGCCTTTTTCAAGTGAATTGATTTTATATTCTTCAAACTATATATTTAATAAATTCAATGGAAAAAATAATCAGTGGTCAAATTGGAAAAAAATGTTCTTATAGTGCTTTTGTAACTTATTTATATTCTGACTGAATCTATATCAATTATGAGGCTGGTTTGATATATTTTATGATTTCCTGTTGTAATCTTTGAACAAAAAAAGATTTTACATCCCTACAGAATGCAAACAGTTATTTCCTTGACATAATTTCCCACCCGATTCTGCTTGCCCTAAGTTGTCTGTCATGAATATTTCAGCTCGTGAAAATTTCAAATCAAAATCACAAAAAGGAGCAAATAAATTATTCACGAAAAAGCATAGCTCACAGCAGAGCGCATATTGGATAAATATCCCAATGGCAATGCAAATATTTCCATAACTGGATTATTGAATCAACTATATTTCCATGAATTTGTTAAATAAATCACGGGAAATTATCTCCTTTAAAAGTCTTTTGTGGCCATTTTTATCTCTGACATTAAATGGAAGTTCACAAATGTTTTGCTGTCGGTGATTAAAATGTAATAAACTACCAAGTCTTCTAGAGGAGGTTGGTGGAGAATATATTACCTGTAAGTTTTTAACGTTTTCCTTTGAAGGGAATTTGAAGTTTGTCATGAAGTTTGTCTTGCTTTCAAATCATTTAGTAAAATCCTAAATCGAGACTGTACCCAGACTCACCAGCCATTCAATTAGTTTAGCACATAAATCTCTGTCATTAAGGTCAACTTCGGCTACTAACATTTAAAAAGAAAACACAAATCAAATGAAGAATACCCAGATAGCAGAAAATACTTACTTTTGCAAAACCGTGACCTATTGCATAATGTCAAATGAATCTGAGAAAACATGCACCGGAGACAATAAAAAAGATCAAAGGTTCCACGGAATAAAAATTTTTCCAACGAATATTTTCGAATGTTATTCAAATTTTTAGTCCATTCGTCAAGTTTTGTTAAATAAATTATATTTATGTAAATTAGGATTCTCATCACTTACTGAAATTAAATCTAAGAAACGTGAACGATTTCTGATGGTTGACCAAGAAAAGAGAGTTTGCTTGTCATCAATTGAGCTCCGAATTGAAAATGCTGCAATGAAAATCAGTGCCATTCCTCTGACAAATAGTTTTAAAATAAGTTTATTCCCAATCTTAAAAACTTGAGCTTTATAATTGTTGTGGTTCCGCCAAAGAAACATGGCATTTTAGGGTTCCACGAACAGAAATAGTTTGGGAAGCACTGATTTAATGCAACACTGTTTATCAGTAAATTTGTCTAATTATTACATTGTTAATAGGCATAGAAAATCTATAATTTTACAATAATCGACAACATGAAATTTTTGTTTCAATATTATCTAAAAATCAACTTTTCTCTATCGAGTGATGATTGGTTAATCCAAACTGACCAATTATTTCTTTTCAAATTTTTATACTATGTTAAATATTATAAACTTGTTTTAAATAAATTTAAGCTATTGAATAGAATGTTTCTAGTTGAATGTTTCAAAATCAAAAATTATTATTATAAGAAAGCGCCAACATCAGGGTAGAATAGAAAAAACTATATTATAGATTTTGTAAAATAATTATCCCCCCCCCCCCTCCTCCCCACATTTCCCATCAATCTTCACTAGCACTCATTCAAATTTACTAATAATAAATCAATAATAATAAAAATTATTCCAATAATAAATCATTAGGAAAAAAATATAATCAATATTTCTGTAATTAATCCATCTAAAAATATTGATTAAAACAAATTATTCTTCATTAAATTAAAATAAATAAACAAAAACTGAATGATTTATTTCATTTTACGAAAGTTTTAACAATTCAATTCCAGTGACGAACATAAAATGTAACTAATATCAGAACAGAATTGCCTCAGAATTCTCCCTAAATATTTCTATTTGAGTCCCCCCTCGACATTCACAATTACGCATTTCGAAAGCACATTAAACACAGCAACAATGTTATCAGGAAATTCAGTGTCACAATTAAATTAATTTCAAGAGAGCTTCTTTTGTGTTGAAATACCAGAATCCGTTCTTGATGACTTTTAATTCGAGACGACCCTCACCCTCACCCGACCGGGAGAATTGTTGCCCGTTTTATAATTGCGCTGCAATATCGCAGTATACATTTTTGCATGGATATTCTCAACGGTTATACATTTCAAATTGCTTTTTATCAACTAGTCCGGTAAAAAGCCCATTAATCATAAATCTCCCGAGGGGAGGATGAGACAAATGCGGAAAAAATGAAATTGTAGATGGGGAAAATATCATTCTAATTTTTCATGTCGGTCGAAATAGCGATAACAATAAAATCAGCAATTCTGGTAATTAAAGACGAGATGGAATATGTATACCAGATATCGGGTGGCATGATATTTGTATGGAGGGGGTATATTCAGATTTCCTTCAATAGCAAGCTATGAATGTAGGTTTATGGGTGATTTATTATTTATAGGAAACCGTCATTGTAATCGCGTTGAACAACTCCACTCACTCACGACTGTATAAATATTTTATAACCTATACAACAAATAACACGATTTTCCCAATTTTGCCTTCTCACTATTCACAGAACTCACGGAAGAGGCTTAGTGATTCGTTACAGTGGATTATACTAGTGAATTGATATACGAATATAAAAGGTATAGAATTTGACCTGACTAGAGTCATTTCATATGGTTAGAAACTTAAGTTGTGTTTACAGCCATTCGGTGATACGAAGATGATATGAGTAGTTGAACTGTAATATTCTACACTGCCTGGCGGAGCAGGCATTTTGTCGTCTTACATAATACTGATGAAAGTCAAATAAACTCAAAATTGACATGCCATTAGAAATAGTGTCTTATATCACCAAACAATTGAGTTTAACAAAATAAGTGACTATAAGCATGATTGATGAAGTATTGCGATACCAATACATATCAAGGTATTGTCCTGTGAAGGATTGCCAGTGGCAACAGAGTGAATGGATCTGGGGTGAATTTTCATCCCCAAATTCAGCAGTAAGCCGTTAATATTTCTCACTAAATTTAATAAAAATATATCAAATAAATAAATAAATAATATCAAAAGTCATATATTAATTAAAAAGAACACTTGTAAATCACACTCAGCCATTAATGGAGTTTCAAATTCATATCTGAATCCCATGTTCTCAAATCAACCCAACTGATGGGAGAATATTCCACTGATTACTGCACTCCGTAACGGTCCCCTTGCCTTCAGCTCACAGTCGCATAGTCGAGATTCGTCACGGGCAAATGAATTCTTATTTACATGTGATTAAATGAGGATTTTAATTCTCTCTCAATTTTAACCCGAGACGCAATCACTTTTTAATTAGACTATATTTCATGTTTTGCAGATTCTGCTGAGCATTTTTGCGGAGTTTTAGATTGCCTCATAATTATTAGTGAATTGTGCCCCAGGATATTCTTTATTTCCATTGAAATTTTATGCATATTATTATTATTATTATTATTATTATTATTATTATTATTATTATTATTATTATTATTATTATTATTATTATTATTATTATTATTATTATTATTATTATTATCATTATTATTATTATTATTATTATTATTATTATTATTATTATTTTATTATTATTATTATTATTATTATTATTATTATTATTATTATTATTATTATTATTATTATTATTATTATTATTATTATTATTATTATTATCATTATTATTAGTATTATTATCATTATTAATAATATATTTATTAATTTTATAATTTTACAGTAATGGAGGACAGTAAAAATAATTTAACTCAGATCTGGACCAATCTAAGATGCAACCTTTCAAGCTCAAATAAACTAGCAATAATAGTTCCTTACCGTGACCGAAGATATCAACTAGAGATATTAATCCAATATTTAGACGAATTATTGAGGAGACAAATGCAATGCTATCAAATTTATATTGTGGAACAAGTAAGAGATATGTTTACTTTGATATTTTATGTATTTTATTCGAGAGAAAAAATTTATTCAACATCCTTTAATGAGTTTTAGTTGTAAACAAAAAAGATCAAAAGAGAAGAAGTTCTTAAGAAATAATAATAATAGTAAAAAAAAAATAATAATAATAATAATAATAATAATAATAATAATAATTATAATTATAATAATTATAATAATAATAAACGAATATATAATTCATAAATTTGAATACTAACAAATTAAAATAAAATAATAATATTTATATTAATAATAATAAGTAATAATAATTGAAAAAATATTATTAATTATTAATAAAAGAATTATTAAAAATAATTAATTATAAATAATAATATAATAATTAATATGAAAAATAATATAATTTACATGAATTGGTGAGCCATTCCTATTCACTCAACTATGATATTTAGCTAATTCTTTGACACTTCTAATAGAATAAATACTTTTTATGCTCTTTTTGCTTCTTGTTCTCTGCGCTAGTAAATATTAACATTCAACATAACATTAAGAAAGCCATGGGTAATGTAAAATTTACAATAATGTTAAACTCATCTCAATTAAATAGCATGTTGTATATGCATGAATATATCTCATACACCGGTAGGTCTGTTTTCTTATCTCGTTTATCAGTTCTCTTGGAATTTCTGTATTGAATTAGATCAGATCTGCAATCGAGTCCTATGAGTTAGTGAAACAAGCAATATTTGTGAACCATTGATAATAAGATCTTTTGGTACTAAAATTCTTTTTCATTTTAGTTCTTTTTCACTCAAATCTTAATCATATTTATTTAATTATGTCAATAATAATAATAGTAATAATAATAGAGAAAATAATAATAAATAATAAAAAAATGCAAAATGTTACAAAATGCGATCAAAATGCGATCAAAAATTCATTGCAAAGATTAGCCGCGGAGACTCTTTATATTAAAAAACTTAAACCGTTCATCAACATTCAACTAAATTAATATTTAAATTAATATTTAATCAGATTTAAAATTTAAAATTAAAAAAATATATAAAATATAAAAAAGGTTCTTTTCATAAAATAAAATATTAAAAGATTAAAAAAAATTATAAAATTTAAAAATAGGAAATATTATTTGGGTATTTAAAATAAAAATCAAATATAATTAAACCAATGAGATACGAAATAAATTAATTTTACCCCAACAATAATTAATAAATGTAATAATGATTAAATTCACTTGAAAAAGGCAGTGCCGAAAATTCGTGAGTATCAACAAACATCGATATATTATTGATTAATAGTCGTCAAGCTCTCTTTTTAATAAATAAATTCAATGGAAAAAATAATCAGTGGTGAAATTGGAAGAAATAAAAGTTCTTATAATAAATAATAATTATTATTAATTAAACATACATGGCAACGATTTTATTATAAGAAAGCATCACTCAAATATTCGTTTTACGATATATTTTGACAGTTTTCCTGTCATGATTACTATAGAAATTATAGATTGACATATTTACCTAAGAAAGACATCATATATGCAAATTTGACAAAGGAAATGGATTGGTAATTCTTGATCATGATGTTTTGAATGCTTCTCAGTTTGTAAAAGTTGAGATTTCTCGGAAGAATGGAATACTGCTTCCTCTTTAAGACGGAAGTTTGATAAAGAAATACTAAATAAGTTAATTAAAATTAAACAAATTGATAAATAGGTATTTAAATCTATTCGTCCAACGGAGTCGCCATCCATAAAGATGGTGTACCCATGACACTTGTTTTATCAATACCAGTAATAATAATAATAATAATAATAATAATAATAATAATAATAATAATAATAATAATTATAATAATAATAATAATAATAATAATAATAATAATAATAATAATAATAATAATAATAATAATAATAATAATAATAATAATAATAATGAATAAATTGGTAAAAAATTGAGGAATTTATAAAAAGTTATAATAACAAATTGTTGATCGTAATTAGTTTGGTCAAGGCAAATTCAATAAAGGTTTACTGATGAACGCAGGATTCCTTGAGGCCATGAAGCTGTGGAAATTTGACTGCGTTATGTTTCACGACGTAGATTTGATTCCAGAAAGTTTCAACATCCCTTATTCGTGCTCGAGCCATCCGACCCATCTCAGTGTAAGCATTGATACATTTGATTACAAGTGAGTTCCTATTGCCATTATTATGTTTGACATTGGGGTATTATTAGACTGCCGTACTCATATCTTGTTGGAGGCGTAATTGTGATGAAAACTTACCAATTTCTGACACTTAATGGATATTCTAATATGTATTGGGACTGGGGAGCTGAGGACGATGATCTTTATATTAGGTTGAATTCTTTTTATTTTATATAACATTTATTGTGCTATTGGTTTCAAATGACATATTTCAGTAATTGCCAACATCAGTAGTGAGAGGCCCAAACCGAGTCAAACAATAAAATCATTTGTATAGAAGTTATGTACAATTTTCTTTGTTTTTTATATTAAAGTTGACACAAAATTCACTTATTTTATCAAGGTAACGATAAATAAAATTTTGAGGAGAAATCGGGTGACATAAATGAATGGTAACAAATAAAACTCAATATAAATTATTAAATACATAATAATGTGAGTCTATATGTGTAAAACAAAAAATATATATAAAATAATCCTATAAACCTCACTTATCCATACCAAACTTATCCGGATACCTCACTCTTCTAGGTCTAACTTATCCGGATACCTCACTCATTACGCCTAACTTATCCGGATAACTCACTCATCTAGGCCAAACTTCCCCGGATACCTCACTCATCTAGGTCTAACTTATCCGGATACCTCACTCATCTAGGTCTTACTTATCCGGATACCTCACTCATCTAGGTCTTACTTATCCTGATACCTCACTCATCTAGGTCTAATTTATCTAGTCCTAGCTAATCTAGCTAATCTAGCTAATACCTCACTTATCTAGGCAGAACTTAGAAGTCTTTTTATCCGCATTGACAATGCACCTTCCCTACGTTGTGAAAATGAACTAACTAACATAACTTTGAATGCTTTGCTCCCCCTCCCCAAACATGAGTACTTATTTGCAACCTCTTGATGTCGGAATAATAAACAGTTTCAACTGTAATTGCCGAGGATACACAACAAAAGGATTCATTGGACAACCAGAAAGAAATAAAATAAATTTGGCAGATGCAGTGAAATTTGTATTCCAAAGTTGGAATGATGTTAGAGTTGATACCACTAAGAATTGTTTCCGGAAAGCAGGCGCAACTAACATTATTGAAGAACTAGAAATGATGATGCTAGAGATAATTTTAAAGAACTGCCTGGAGCCATGAAATTGAGACTGGCTTAGATGATGTCATTGATCAAGATCAAACCCTGTTAACAAAAGACATCTTGAAACTGCAATGGATTATGTTTGATAACAGAAGGTTCAATGATGATTACATTTGCTAAATTTCATTCATCTTCTAGAAAGCTCGTAACATTAAGAGCAGAAAGGCAATAATTTGCTGAAATTAATGAATGTTTAGAGAATGAAAGGATTGCTAAATGTATTCATGTTTGCATAAAATAATCACAGGTAGGAGAAACCAACGAGAAAGAAAGCAAAGAAAACAAATGATATCATCTAGAGAAGTGATCAATGATTGGAAGGTTTTGATAGCTTCCTTCAAAGCTTTTGTAGAAGACAATATAGAAGGAATCAGTTCTGATTCATGCTCTATACTTATTGTATTATGTAATAAAATGATATATAATAATATATATGGACAACGTTTATACAAGTTATATATAATTGTCCTCTAGGATCTCCTAAAACTGTTTAAGTCAAAAACATTCATCATACCCTCCACATATGCGACATATGCGGCATTTGTCAGTAGTATATTTAAAACATTTAATAAAATCTGAATAATTTTGATCAAGAAATTTTTCCTTAAAGCCGAATAAACAAAATTTGAAATATTTGATTAATGAATTTAATTTTTTAATTAGAATTCTGTTTTCTTCATTCTCTAGTAACATGATTGAAAATAAAAGAAATTTCTACTTAATTAATAATTTGTTTAAATAAATAAATAAATGATAAATATAAATACCAAAAAAGAAATTGAAGAAATCATTCAATTTATTGCCATTCATAGATTGAGAATTTAAATTGGTGAAATATAATAATAATAATAATAATAATAATAATAATAATAATAATAATAATAATAATAATAATAATAATAATAATAATAATAATAATAATAATAATAATAATAATAATAATAATAATTATAATAATAATAATAATAATAATAATAATAATAATAATAATAATAATAATAATAATAATAATAATAATAATAATAATAATAATAATAATAATAATAATAATAATAATAATAATAATAATAATAATAATAATAATAATAATAATAATAATAATAATAATAATAATAATAATAATAATAATAATAATAATAATAATAATAATAATAATAATAATAATAATAATAATAATAATAATAATAATAATAATAATAATAATAATTAATAATAATTGTAATGATATTAATGATATAGAACATTGGATAAAAAATAAAATGTAAAAGAAATGAAACAATTATAAAGAAATTCAAAAATTATCTATAAATTCCCAATTATGCCATGTGGGAAATTCCATCAAAGCATGAAAAATGGAAATGAAACATAAAAAATCGTCACGCAATAATTTATGAAATAGCAATAAAAATGATTCCGCGATGTCAAAAAGCCGACAAAAAACGATAATCATAATTCAATAGCAACATTAAATGAAAATATAAATATAAAATTCCCAAAAATAAATTAAATTGGCTAATCTATGTTTATAATTTTCAGAATCAACGCAACAAATCTCCAGGTCATCCGGCCCATCGCCTCAACCGCTAGGTTCAGAATGCTCAAGCATAAAGCCCGACAAAAATCTCCCATTGAATTAAGGTAAGTTTAAGGTTTTCAACTGTCACCCAGTTGTCTCAATGCCACTCGCCCCTCCTACTAACCTCTCGCCTTCACTACTCGCCTCTCGCATCATTTGATGATTCTCATTCTTAGCTACTGTTATTTAGATAAATATGATTTCATATTATAATAATTATTATTATTAATAATAATTATTATATTAACAATTTATAGTAATAATTTATAATAATAATAGTAATAATAATAATAATAATAATAATAATAATAATAATAATAATAATAATAATAATAATAATAATAATAATAATAATAATAATAATAATAATAATAATAATAATAATAATAATAATAATAATAATAATAATAATAATAATAATAATAATAATAATAATAAAATAATAATAATAATAATAATAATAATAATAATAATAATAATAAAAATAATAATAATATAATAATAATAATAATAATAATAATAATAATAATAATAATAATAATAATAATAATAATAATAATAATAATAATAATAATAATAATAATAATAATAATAATAATAATAATAATAATAATAATAATAATAATAATAATAATAATAATAAATATATAACAATAATAATTATTATAATTGTTATAATTATTATAAATTTTATCATACAAACATCATTGGATAATATCAGCGCTATTTTAATCTTCCTTGATTATCTACTTGTTCTCTAAATGTTACGTTGGATTGAAACGAGGGTTGGCCAGTGAAGGATTTGCCATGGTAATTGATGAAGGCAGTCAGTGGAGGGGGACCTTCTCTCTATTACACTTTATTTAAGTTCAGCTGAGATTAAGGGCAATTATTTCATATTAAGATATGCTTTCTGGAGAATAATTATGATATTCTAAGCAAATAGGAAATGTAAATGTTTTGGGAATTGAATTTGATGCAAATCTCAATTATTATTAGTAAGGAATTAGTAAAAGGCTGAAATTTATCAAATTCATTGAATGTAAGACTGAGTGAAAAAGAAGAGAAAAGTTCGCCTAATTCAAAGCGAGATGTCATCAATTGGGAATGCTCCCCTGGACGCTAGGAGTGGCATCACAAAGTCAGAAATATCAAAAGATAATTCATATTAGTTATAAATGTAATGAGATATGGGATTTATTTTTGTTATCTTATTTCTACTTTTTTTAATATTTTTAATTTTCCATTTTGTCTGTCTTTATTTTCATTTCCCTTTGAGCTTTGACTGGCAATGCTGGACAAAGGATGAATTCCACTAATGAATATGGCGAGGTTCTCGCTAGAATTAGGATCGATGATAAATAAATTAATTAATTAATAATTTCTTTCTTTCTTTCTTTCTTTATTTAAGAAATAAATAAAAAATAAAAAAATGAATAAATAAATAAAGAAATAAAGAAATAAAGAAATAAAGAAATAAATAAAAAATAAAGAAATAAATAAATAAAGAAATAAATAAATATAGAAATAAATAAATAAATAAATAAATAAATAAATAAATATGCAAGAAATTATTGCAAATGTATAAGTGATGATAGAAAGTATAAAATATTATCTCAATAAATATTTACAATAATAAATTTTGCTTTTTATTGGATATTTTATTTTCCATATGTTTATTAATATTTATTATTATTATTTACTATATATATATATATATATATATATATATATATATATATATATATATATATATATATATATATATATATATATATATATATATATATTTATTATTATTTACTATATATAATTATTAATTGAAAAATTGTATGACAAGAGCTGCTTCATATTTCATTTAGGCTTTAATTCATCATTTCAAGTGAGTACTAAATCTTTGACCTATACCTCTTACTTCTTTCAATCAACTCCCTCTTGGATAACTGATATTCTGACCTTCGATGATGATATATTTGGAAGCGTTTGATTGTTTCCTTTCCTTACGTAAGTTTACCAAAGGTGACCTACACAGAGGATATTTGAAACGGCTGATACCTTGGCTAGAAACAATTAGTTCTCTTTAAAACAATTTTTAATATTCACTCGATTATTTCGATAATAACTTAACTTTTCTTTCGTAAGTTGATTTCTTGTTATCTCTACTATGATTATTTTCTTGACTTTGTTTTTCGCTCCTTGCTCTAACATTCAAATAATGAATAAATCCCGAAAACTTGATAGGATTGATTTTTAAGGGCGAAATGAAATAGAAATGTTTGGGAAGAAACTATGGCAGAAGGGGAGTTGACAGCATGATAATTAATATGACCATAACTGTTATATACAACTATCCCAAGCTCTAGAAACTATGGCAGAAATGGAGTTGACAGCATGATAATTAATATGACCATAACTGTTATATACAACTATCCCAAGCCCTAGAAACTAATAGAAATGCAAATAATATACATTTTTAACGTTTTTTATCCCAATATGATGATAATATTGCATTTAGGCACAAGCTCTTGTCATTCAGTAAGGCTAGGTACAGACTGGACGGACTGAATAGCATCTCATATGCGGTTCAACGGAGGACTTATTGTGAGTTATATACTCATTTCTTAATTGATGTCGGACCCAGCCCTTTTTGATGTAGTTTTTCATGAGATTAAATTTTATTTTTTTATGTTTATTGTTTTGATTTAAAATTTATTTTATTGTTATGTCACCTGAAACTGAGTGTCATGGAATGAATTTTATGACAATCATACATTGTCTCAATGAGCCTTCCATATAACCTTATATACAAAATATTGAAAGGTTGTAAAATATTTAAAATGATAAAATTTAAAGAAATTTTAATATCAACTTTTCAAAAATAAATATAAAATTTATTAATAATTTTAAATTATTACAATTATTGCAGGATTACCTAATTGAATCTGTTATACGCAGATAAATTGTGAGTCACATTGCAAGGCATTTTAGACGAGAATGTAATTTCTAAATAAGTTGGATTTTTAGAAAAAAAAGTTTAATGTGCACCCGTTTTCAATGATTAAACGCTTCTATAATGTTAAAAAAAATCAATAAGTTTATATTATATAAACACACAAACTTGCCTGTGCCTGGAGTTTTAGCTTTGCAATGAATTAACGCATTTAATATAGAAAGTAAGAATGTGGTAGAAAAAATAAACTCACACACGCAAACACAAGACATAGTAAAAAATGCATGCGAAATTTCGATATTTTGAAATTTTTAAAAAAAATGACTGAAAACTTTTGACGAAAATAACGAAAATTCAACTTTGACATAATGTTGTATGATTTATCTTAAATATTTAATAAATTTAATAGTTTTTAGTATTTCACATTGTCCTGAAATTTCTTTATCAACTTTTCCGTTGGATAAACTAGGAAATCGTAGATTTATTAACCTAAATTTAAAAATTAATGTCCCTCGAAAGAAGATTCGACTTAGTAAATGACGCTCTGGAAAGTGAGGTGAAAAAGATTATTATAAAAATTTGGAAAATAATTTTGAACACTACGGTTTTTGTTCCCAAAAATGTTATAAAAAATAGATTTCCTTGGAGATCAATAAATTATATTTGTCAATTAATTAATTTTTAAATAATAGAACTCACATTATATCGAAATAAATCCAAATTTTTATTAATAAATATCTAAAAAGTCTGTTAAAATTAATTATAAATAATTTATAATAGAAAATGTCGAGAAAAAGTAATATTTAAGAGCTTGAATGATCTCATAAGTTTACTTTAAATTTTAAAATAATACTTGAAATAAATTAACTTACAAATTACAAAATCACAAATGATTAGTCATGTTGTACACAACAACCTATATTATAAATGCGTTTATTCATTGCAAGCGGGTGTATCGTATTTAATATCAGATTGAATTGAACTATTCTTAGGCTTCTGATTGTGTGCCACTAATATGTAAATATATTAACATCAAGCACTGTTAACACTTTTCTTCTTAAAACAGGTAAAATTTGTGAATAGTGTGTTATATAAAGTTTGAAAATAGAAAATCTTTTAAATAAAAATAAAAAAACAGTATTTTAACAATCATTAAGATATCCATTGTGTAGAAAGGAATATTAAGGAAAAAAGGAATAAAAATTTATAATATTTCATTTATTTTACATTTTTACAAAAAATCAAAAATTTAGTTATACACAACGCAAAACTTCAACTTCGTCCTTATCTTTTGGTGGAATGAAATATATTTTAAACAAGTATAAAGTGATGATTTCTTGGTAGCAGCATTTATTGTTTTATATATTTTAAACAAGAAAACAAATCAAATGTGATAGAAAATAGAAAAGATTTTACTGATAAATAATTTATGATTTAAAATTTAATTTTAACTTATTTTGAATTAAAATATTCATAGTTAAAAAGCCAACACCAGTAGATGGTATGGTCACCGCTAGAACAGGTCACCGCTGGAACAAAAACATTTTTTACCCCACCCCCCCCCCCCCGCCGGGAAAAATTTTTAAAATTTTTTTTTCAAGAACAAAGACATATGACTCATCCGATGACTCATCAAGCATTCAAGGTCGACTTAAGAACAAAGACATATGACTCGTCAAGCATTCAAGGTCGACTTAAGAACAAAGACATATGACTCGTCAAGCATTCAAGGTCGACTTAAGAACAAAGACATATGACTCATCAATGATATATAATTATTATTATTTTTAAAAATATTATTATTTCTAATGTCTTTGTTCCGGCGGTGACCTACTATTTGGCCTGCCAAATGTTATCGTTCCCATCAACCTATTTCATCGATCGATAGCTTATTTTGAAGCTTAGTGCAAGACCCTTCGAATGAGCTATTGTTGTCATCACCATCTTTAATATTGACGAAGTTATTAACATTTTCCCAAGACATTATTATTATTATTATTATTATTATTATTATTATTATTATTATTATTATTATTATTATTATTAATATTATTATTATTATTATGAGTATTAATCTATATACTCCGAGTTTATCCGACAAAATATTTTGTCCCCCTATGGGTAATGCTCAAAAGGGTACTGCTCACGCTCAACAACTCATAAGGGTATTATTATTATTATTATTATTATTATTATTATTATTATTATGATTATTATTATTGCAAATATTCATAAAACTTAATTTCTACGTCAATTTCATGATTTTCAACATTTTCATCATTTGCATGAATATTTAAATAATTTTCATTATTTTCATAATTTTCTACATTTTCAATATTTTCACGATTTTCAGCATTTTCACGATTTTCAACATTTTCATGATTATTTCAGGAACTTTTTATCGAATATTATTATTATTTTTTATTATTATTATTATTTTTATTATTATTTGCAAAGTTCTAATTATTATTTTAATTTAGAAGTTTCATTATTATTATTTACTTAAATATTCATAAAACTTAATTTCTACGTCAATTACATGATTTTCAACATTTTCATCATTTTCAATATTTTCATCATTTTCAATATTTTCATCATTTTCAACATTTTCATCATTTTCAATATTTTCACGATTTTCAACATTTTCAGGAACATTTTCATAATTTTCACGATTTTCAATATTTTCATGATTAATTTCTTCAAAATTCTTATTTTATTTATAAAATATTATTATTGTCATTTTCAAATTTCTTATTTTCAAAGTACATTATTATTATTATTATTATTATTATTATTATTATTATTATTATTATTATTATTATTATTATTATTATTATTATTATATACTCCTAGTCTATCCGACAAAATATTTTGTCCCCCTACGGGTACTGTTCACACTCAACAGGTTGCAAGGGTACTAGTCATGCTTATTATTATTGTTATACAATATGATGTTACTTAAACATTTGAAGGTTCAACCATGGTTACAATTTCTACATTTTGAAAACTCTAATTTGATTGGCTATCTCAATTTTTATAAATGTAAAAACAAAAGTAATTTAGTTATTAAGAAATTTATTTATTACTGATGATTTCTACAAGTAAAACTGTTGAATATGAATGTGTAAATCACAAAACACATTTGGTAACTTTATTATTTTGTCAATATTTTTTATATATGTCATTTATAGCAAGGACATCCTACTAGAAATAAGGAAAAATTAAGTCCAACCTATTCCGAAGATAAGCGTTCATTGAAATTTTTCAACAACACAGTTGAAGATTTTATAAATAATCATGATACTTACAATGATAAGCAAATCATAAATATTTTAAAGATTTTCAAACATTCCTCTATTCAGTATTTGAGTGATTTATTTAATTATGATAAATGCATTTTGAAGTTATCTAGTTATTTAATGTATTTAGAAAAAACAGTGGTAAACAACGATTCACTGGATGAATACTTTTGGAGTTGCATGTATTTAAGGTTGAAACCGGGATATAGTAGATTGATTTATGAATGGATAGCAAAAGCCGATTTGATTGAAAATAAGCTAACGGAAAAACTGAACGATGTTAAGAAAAGGTATTTAACTTGTTCAATTTGTAAAGAAAATCAAGTTTCGGTTTTGTATTTACCGTGTGGTCACGTAATTGTTTGTTCTAAGTGTCACGAGAAGAATGTTCACAATTGTCAAGCCTGTTCAACACTGATTAATGAATATCATACTATATACATGTAAGTTCTCAATACAAATCAATACAATATCAAAGTCAAATGAATTATTAACATACATAATGACGGTACTATAATGTAGGAAATTTTCAAACATTGAATAATATGAAATCATCTTGGTAATTAATTATATTGGGCGCAACTACCAAATGTTGATGATATGATGAAGGGAATGGTATTTATAATATTATTTTTAGATTATTCAGAATGAAATAAACCCATGAGTTCATCAAAATGGAAAAAAAAAATCTTCGCAAGAACCATGAAGATGCTGGATGTATTGGTTATTATTTTTTCGGAAATAAATGTTCAGTTTATCCGACAAAATATTCTGTCCCCCTATGGGTATTGCTCATATGGGTAATGGTCACAAGGGTACTACTCACACTCAACATGTCGCAAGGGTATATTAATTAAGGTTAGTAAATAAAACCTATCACACATACTATTTTCGAAATTAGTTTTAAAAGTCAACAAATGTTAAAATTGTTACATCAACAACCAAATTATCGTTCGACTTTACGCTTCTTACCATTTTGGAATAAGATTTTTTTATCAAAATTTGTGTTAATTTGACTGATTCAATTTGATGGAGTTATTGTTAATTCGTTTTATTATATATACTCTGAGTTTATCCGACAAGATATTTTCTCCCTCTATGTGTACTGGTCACAATTGGTACTGCTCGTAAGGGTACTGGTCGTAAAGTTACTGGTGTGTTTTAATGATTTTATTTAGGCAAATTTTAGGTTATTAATTAGCATTAAATTCATTGGTAATTTTTTAGAGTTAGCGGGATTTTACTAACATTATTACTAACCCTTTTGTGAGTAATTGAAAGAATATTTTAAAATTTAAGGTTTTAGTGTTAATTCTAAGTCAAATTTAATTAATTTCTTGACAATTTGCTATATTTTATTGACTTGTTTTTAAATTTAATTTTAAATAAAAATTATTTTTAATGACAGTTAGGTTAATAATTAGAGTTTTTACAATAATCAAGTGATTATTATTTAATTTTTATGATGACTTTGTAATGATATTGACAAAATAATTCTTTCATATATTTTCTACGAATATTGATGAACTTTTAAATATTGAAAATCTAAAGTTGAAACCAGCTAATTTTATCATGATGATATATTTGAAATCTACTTGAAAATTATTGTAAAATATACTGAAATTTGTGATTTTGAAAGATATAATTGCTATATAATTGGCTGAATCGATGAAGAATTATGATCAATATATTTCATCTCTAGTTAGGTATTTGATGGTAAATGTGGTGAAATATTTGTAGAAAATATTGATTTTAGTGAATTTTGATCTTTTAGTGGGCTCTTACTACAGGAATTTAGATACTAAATTATTTCAATGGAAGGATGTCTGTAACAATTAAATAAAATTCATATTTTGAAGAATTTTCTATGGATTTTAAGAGAATTGATATATTAAAGTCGGTTGGATTTAGTGAAGGTTCAGTTAAGATGGTAATATATGATTTTTAAAGGTGGCATTTAAAGGGGTAGAAATAGTTAGTGAGGGATCGGTTAAGGCGGAAATGTTTGAAATCTCTATTTAAATCGACAATGTTCTTATTGGTAAAATATCAAAGGGACATATTCAGTATTTAGCTATGAATTAATAATAGTTCCTGTGAATTTATATCGTTTTAGAGGTTTATTAGGTTGTGATGAATGTTATGGCACAGTAATTTAGATTTATGTTTTAGAACCAGTTTTTATTAATTATCCACTGTTTTATTAAGTCGTTTAGGGTTAATGATCTATTTACTTGGTTTTGACAATGAAATATTTGAAATCTTTAGAATTAATTGGGATTGATATCAAAGGTTATTGCTTTAAATTATTTTATTTAAGAAGTTATTTTATTCATTGTGGGGATATCTGTGACAAAACTTGAGAAATATTGACTTAAAAGTTGGAATTCGACAACAGCTAAAGAAAATTGATCTTTATTGAAAATATTTAATGATTTTAATTAGATTTCTAAAAAATAAATCGGTTGAATATTAAGGGTAAAATCTATTGAAGGAATATTGTTATCGGATGGATAAATCTTTCAATGATATTTTGCTAAATTACCTTTGTTAAATATTATTTTAAATGACTAAAAAAGAGAAAATTAACCAATATTCATAAATTGATCGCACAAAATATCCCTGTTTTGGTAAAAGGTTACTCAAAATCCCTATTTAAAAATGTTAACCATGTATTTCTCACAAAGATATATTACACCCAATGATCATTAAATTAGAAAAGAATTGTAACCCTATATTTCTAACTAATAAGCACCTTAATTGGTTAAATGATAACCAAATGTTTCTATTATGACTCCTTTTGCCTCAAACAAAGATTGAAATTTACTCCAAATGATGAAGACTTTCTACCAAAATTATCAATGAATATATTAATAACCATGCATTTCTCACGAAGTTATATTAACTATTGTAATGAACATTAGATGAATAAATTACCTATGAAATACTAAATATTCATATCTTACTTTTTGCTAAATATTATTTTAAATTACTAAACATGACAAAGTTAACCAATAAATTAGTCGCTCGAAATAAGAATTCGGTAAGTTACATTCGAAATATTCACGAATTTCTGATATCTATGATCATCCATTTCTCACTAAATTACCTAAGAATTTTTAACTAATATACATATGCATTAATTAATATACCCTTGCGACATGTTGAATGTGACCAGTACCCTTACGACAAATACACATAGGGGGACAGAATATTTCGTCGGATAAATTCAGACTATATATATATAAAAACTTACAATATGCTATGGTTTTTATTGATTAATTTGTTGTATATTGCATTGATACATCAAAATGTCATATAATATTTATAAATTAACTAAAAAATACACAAAAATACTATATTACCTAAGAATTCTGTTATGTTTCTAGCTAAATAATTGGTATATGTATCAACTATATAAAAATTGTTATGAATCCAAGAATATTTTAATTAAATGGTACAACCAAAACATGGATTTCTAACTAAATTTTTAAATTTATCTGGAAATATTTTACTTAAGAAATTGCTATATATTTAAAATAACCTTTCACTAAATTGCCTAAAAATTTGCTATATGGTATTGTTAAATAAAATAATCATAATAATAAAATTAAAAATAATAATATTATTAGAATTAACACTAAAACCTTAAATTTTAAAATATTCTTTCAATTACTCACAAAAGGGTTAGTAATAATGTTAGTAAAATCCCGCTAACTCTAAAAAATTACCAATGAATTTAATGCTAATTAATAACCTAAAATTTGCCTAAATAAAATCATTAAAACACACCAGTAACTTTACGACCAGTACCCTTACGAGCAGTACCAATTGTGACCAGTACACATAGAGGGAGAAAATATCTTGTCGGATAAACTCAGAGTATATATAATAAAACGAATTAACAATAACTCCATCAAATTGAATCAGTCAAATTAACACAAATTTTGATAAAAAATCTTATTCCAAAATGGTAAGAAGCGTAAAGTCGAACGATAATTTGGTTGTTGATGTAACAATTTTAACATTTGTTGACTTTTAAAACTAATTTCGAAAATAGTATGTGTGATAGGTTTTATTTACTAACCTTAATTAATATACCCTTGCGACATGTTGAGTGTGAGTAGTACCCTTGTGACCATTACCCATATGAGCAATACCCATAGGGGGACAGAATATTTTGTCGGATAAACTAGGAGTATATACACCCATGTTAAACAAGGTATGTGTATATAGAATGTATGTATAAAATTGTAAATTATCGCTCCTTATTGACAACTTCCTGTAAAGGTAAACACAGAATATTGCAAACATATAATAATTCTCTACCCCATAACTTAGTGTGTAAAAATTATTTTAAGTTTTCACTAATATTGATAATAATAATAATTGTTAATGGGATCCGGATAAAACACCGAAACCAAAAACTCGAAATTTTTTATTAATTTTTCGATATTTTGTTTTCGATATTTTTGTTTTCGATATTTTTTCTATTCGATATTTTTTCTATTCGATATTTTATTTTCGGTGTTTTTGTTTTAGTTTTTTTAATTTTCGGTATTTTGTCCGGGATTCATATACACATCTATTTGAAATAAGAACACAAAAATTATAGATTATCGGAAAAAAAGGAAAATATAGAAGAAAGTGTAAGTTATAATTGAAATATTAAATTTAAAGTTAAATTTTTTAAGTTATTCACAAATTGATAAAGATAGATTAGAAAAAAGCGAAATTAGTAGAATCACATAAAAATATTCAATAAACAAAAAAAATATTTAATATAAAATAAATCATGAGTTTTTGAAATTCATTTTATTTCATTAAAATTATTGTTAACATCAAAAAATTTAAAATATTAAAATAAAACTTTAAAAATGTAAATTTAATGACAATATTTCTGCAATTGTTTCAAAATATTTTCTTTACTGGTAACTCTTTTGAGCTCAACAAATTCCTAATCAGCTTAATCTGACGATAATATTAACAAAAATAAAATTATTATAAAATAAAATTAATTATTATAATTATATTTAATTATTAATAATTTTAATTAAAATTAATTTTTATAAAATAAAATTATTATAAAAAATAAAATTATTATTAATAATAAAAATTATACTACTAATAAAAATGATAATAAATCCCTGTCATATTTGTTTGCAATAATTCAAATCTACCTCAGTACTCCTCTATTCTCAATCAAAACAGCTTCTAGGAAAGCCCTTGATCAGCAGGATTATTGTAATAATCAAATGTAAATATGTAAATAATTATATTTTGGATTATAATTTTCATTTTCCTAATAAATCTATCTAAATAAATAATTAAAATAAATTGAAAAAATTATTTGTCATTTATATTTTCTTTTGAACATATTTTAACCACTTTATCTGGAAATTCCAGGCTGGAATGACATGCATGTCGATTGTTATCTGTACCAAATGACGATATGGTGTGCATATCGATTGTTATCTGTACCAAATGTCGATATGGTGTGCATCGGACATCATGTGATTCATACTAAGTTAGCAGTTGTGTCAACAACATGTATATTGCATAACACCCAACTGACTTATATAAGTTAAAATAGCATTCTGACCAGCTGGAAATCGCTTTGGACAGGTTTGCCACGTGCAAATGTTAATTAAAAATGTATTTTGCAATTATTAATATTTCTATGGAAAATCCTCAAGGCTATTAAATATCGTCTCTCTCTTTTGTGCTAGGAGACTGGAGTAACAATTAATCTTTAATATCCCTGTCAAAATTTGGCTGATCTCCTAATGAGATCGTGGGACAAGAATGGCGGCCCAAATGGAGTGAATCATTGGGATAAAAATTACAACAATTTAAATTTTATCCGATATAATTTATAAATTTTATCCTTTTAATGTTATAAATTATTCATTTGAATATTTTTTTTGTTTTAATGATGATTAAAGAGAAAATTTTGGCTGTTACGAAAAAATTGAGGGAAAAGGGGGATATTTGTTGACAACTTGAGCAGCGTCTGGATCTAGAATATTCACGTGGAAAAGAAATTGCTTTGTTGATCCTAGGTGGGGGTTAATTGACATAATTATTACTTTCCTCTTTGATGTCTGCATGCAACAATTATCTTTTTTTACAGACTGGAAATTCTTACCAATAATTATTTTCTTTGATAATTTTCTCTGACTATAACAATGGATTTGTGGGAGAATTCTGCTTCCCATTGACTTCTGTCTCAGAATCTCGTCTACTTGTATGATAAACTGTTTTAATCAATTCGGTCTTATACAGAATCATTTAAACAAAAATTTTATCGGAGTTAAAATTCTAAATTTTTAAGACAATCAATTATTTGGAGGGTCCATAATTATATATATTTTCGCACTTTTCAAACTGGTGAAGTCCTAAAGATGTATCCGGGTGATCTTTATTAGAGGCTTAGAGATAAGGAGCGAAACTTTTGATAATTTATACTTTATATTTGAAACTGACATTTTTTTTTAAACTTGAAAAGGCAGTGCCGAAAATTCGTGAATATCAAAAATACATCGATATCTTTATTGATTCATAATAAATACAATAATAAACTTCTATAATAAATACAATGTCAATTGAAAATAATCAGTGGTGAAAATTATAAAAGTTCTTTTAATATTGAATAATATATTTTTATTGATTTTGATTGGTTTAAATTATTATATTTGTGTAACAATATCAATGTCACAATAAGAAAAATAAATTGAAGATTCAGTCAAAAAGGTGCAAATGTTTTCCAATTAATAAACACAATAATTTTTTTCACCATATATTTTGATAGCATCACTGTCATCGTCAGGTTACTTACATACACGAGGGATTTAAATTATATATATAAAAAAATAATCAAAAATAATTTTCAAAACATTGCTTTAAAATTATTAAATTTTAAATAATTATTTTAAAACAAACACTATTTTTTATCTTTAAAAATTCTTTAAAAAATATTATTTTAATTATTTTTAACGTAACTATTATTCAGTATACATCAACATACAAAAACTTAATTAAAACATTCAACACAGACATATTCACCGCATTCTGCACATTGATTTTCGGATAAAAATTTCTTATCAATAATCCTTCACATATCACACGCTCGAAACAATTATCAAAGTTTTTTGATAAGATTTTAAAATCAGATAATGGAAATGGCTTACTTATTTATTTGTATTAGAATTTTATAAATAATTCCGCGAGGAATCTTATGAAGTGATCATTTGGAGAAGGTACACTGTTTTGGATGAGGGTTTCGTTAATTGAGGGAACAAGGCTAAGACTTCCAAGAAAGCAGTGTACATAGAGAACGCAGTTGAGAATATGGTGAATCTTCTGAAGAGTGGTTTAATGAGGGCCTTTATTTTTTAGTCATAGCCTAGTTGTCTGGGTCTGTTTAAACAACTTTATTCTGATTGCAGTCAAGAACCATTTGATTAATGGGGAAATTACGAAAGGGAAAAACAAGTCGCGAATATCATCAATATTGTGTTTCTGTTTTTGTATTAAGGCAACCCCGAGGTATTGATAAAGGTGATTGGTTGATCATAGTTAGTCAATGGGGAAAAGAAGTGGTTTGGGTTGATGCGAAAATAACCACATTTATTTGGTCAAAGTTTTAAGTTCACCATTTTTGGACGGGTGACAGTTTTATCTAACATCTGTGTGGTCTTTATAAAAAAAAGATTTCCAAGATTCAACGTCAAGATCAGGGATCATGGGGAGGGAAGGCCTATCACTTTGTCTAATGGAAAAAATCGTCCAATTGGATAAAAAATCGGACAATTGTTTAAAATTCCTCATTTTTTTTTACGCATGTTTCTTTTATAATTTATAAATAATGTTTTGATTTATTAAAACAAAAAATAATATATTACAAAAACTAAAAAAACCTTTCATAAAATTGATGGAGAAATTAATGGAGAATTAGCACAAAAAAATACATGAAGTTATAATCCACCCCCCCTCCCTACATTAGTCCATTAGTTGATCCTAAAATTAATTAATTTTATTGTTAATCGCTTTCTGTGAGATTCGATTTAATTAAAGAATTAATTTTTGTAATTTCACTGCTTTTATTCACTTCTCTACATTAATTACATTAATTAATTCAATTTTCATTCATTCATTTTCAATTTCAAACGCGCCCCCCCTTTGTTGATTGGGAAACATAGCAAAAATCTTGTTGACGATTAAATGGGAAATGTTGACGAATTCGACACAATAAATGCAATTGTACTAATTCCCTCGACAGATTCAATGGGAATTGTGAACAAAAAAAAATAAACAAAAAAAAAGATGAATCGGCTTTTTCTTTATCAGTGCATCAGAATTGTTTCTGTTTATAATAATTAGAAGGAGAAATTTTGCTAATTGAAACATTAATTTCTTCCCGTTTGATGTATCAGGTTGATACGGGGAGGGGAGGGGGAGGGGATGCGAGGGGTGGCGGATGGAATGCAAATAACTGAATTGACATTGTTGTGTGGATAAGATTTCTTTTGTTTTCTTTTGTCTTTCTTTTTTTCTCGTTTTTGAAGAATCGTTTTTTGTATTTACATCGATGCTCAATTTTCTGATTGTCGTCTAGGATTTTGTTTGAATTTCGTCGAGACAATGGCGGTCATGCTGTTTGAAATTTGCTCAAATCGAGGAGGGGAGACGTGGTGCAGTTGAATGATTACACAAATGTTGCTGATTCCTTTTCGTGAATTGCAAGGCCAGTCGTCTGTTTGATGTCCCGTATTTGTCAGTAGATACTATTCTCCTAGCAACTTTTATTTAGGGACTTAATTCGTTGCAATTAAGGGATTTTTACGTGGATTTAATGGGGAAAAATTTTTATTTGTATTAATTTTCACAGCTTGTTTTTTTATTATTGTACAAATAGGGTAACAATACAGACCATATAACGGACAGCCAAAAAAGGCGTCTCGCAAATCCAAGTCATAGGGTTCTTTTATATATTTGTACTGGTCACACTTTTAATATTATTTTATAAAACATTGATACAAGTATAATTTATAAATATTTACAATTTAAATTAAAAAAAAATTAAATAAAAATTTAAAAAGGCAGTGCCGAAAATTAGTGCATATCAAAAACATCGATATATTTACTGATTCATGGTCTTCAAGCTCTTTTTAATAAATACAATGGGGTGATATTGATAGTCATTGAATCCGAAAATCAATGTGCAGAATGCAGTGAATACTTGTGTTTTTTAATGTTTTTAAATAATTTTTTGTATATCGTATGTATGGATTGTTGTTGTTAAATTAAATAATTATTAAATTAAATTTCAATATTCTAAAATTTTATATTTGATTGTTAAAATTAAGAAAAATAATATATTATTTGAATTATAATTTTTATAATTTTTTAAAGAATGAAATATTTTTATTAATAAATTTGTTCAAAAATCTATAATTTCTATAGTTATTATATCCTACTTGATGATGAAAGGAAAACTGTCGAAACATATCGTGAAAAGAATAGTTTGATTGGCGTTATCTTATAATTAAATCATTGCCATGTATGTTTAACTACATGTATATTTATATATCCTAATTTTTCACTTTTATTCCTTTTGCCTTTGCTCCAACATGTATAATGAGGTCGAACAAATTGAATAGGTTCCTGAAATCTAAGCTGCAGCCCAGGCCAGGCTATCAGAATCAATTACAGAAGAAAATTTTATTAATAAAATTTATAATGAAAATTTGATATTATTACAATATTGTTTTGAGGTTGAGTATGAGTAATTATTGACGGTAATACTCTCTATAAAAAGAAAAGTGCTTTATTTGGCATAGTCAAAATAATTAAAGAAAAATTCAAGAATTATTAAACCCGAATTAGTGTCGAACCTCTACATATATTGTTCATTAGTGCCTATTCAAGCCTACCCTAATTTTCATTATAATCTGACCGCTCTCATCAAACGTATAAATACATTTAACATCTTACAAATTAGGCGTATGAGTAATTCAATGTAATGCCGTATGTAATGTTCATAAATGAATGGAGCTCCATATAAGGATCAAAGTTATGATCTGTTAGATTTGCATCCAGATCCCAAATTGATTAAAATTTCTGAAAATAAAAATTAATTTATGAAATATAAAGTGAAATGAAATTATAATCTTGTATAAAATTACAAAAATAAAAATTTCACTGTATTTATTCCATTTCAAAGTCGACAGAATAAAATTCCCCAATACCCCCTAGCAATGATTAATATCGATTATTTATTTCTATTTTAATGATTTTAATTACTTTAATCAATAATTTTGGAAAAATCAATTAAGTGTTTTATTTTAAAACTTTAATTCAGACGGAAGATTGCAGGTTGATATGGGCTGAAGAAATTTAATAATGTAGGGAGAAATGGGATATTTCATCGGCATTAAGTGTCGATTTCATCTCTTTCCGTTCTATCCCACACCGTTCTATCCAATGATTTATTTATTTAGGAAACAAATGAAAACTTATTTTGTTGCACTTGTAAGTGAGCATGACGAATTAGTATTGACGGATTAGTATTGACGAATTAGTATTGACGGATTAGTAATGACCAATTTGCAAGGCCATAACAAGGCATTATTGTGCCCTATGCGGTTCATATATCTGGCGCCCCCAACACACGAATTCAAAACAGTCTACTATAATCATTACAATGTTCATGTTAAGATTGTTGACTATGTATTCATCTCCAGCTATTATATAATAGGTAGTAATGCTCTTAAAATTCTGTTGCTAATTGAAAAAATGACAGGAACCCATTTTGTGGACTAACATTTTATAAAATACACACCTACGAAGGCACGCCAATGAACCAATCCAACCAGTAATGTTATAGATAGGCTAGGTAGGATGTCGTTTTTTTACGTTCATGTCATTTATTATTTTTTATTTATATTTTTTCATTTTTTGGTGACATTAAAATATTGGTACATTCCAATTTTGCGCTCCTTTTAGATGTGCGCCCTGTGCAACTGCACCACTCGCACCACCCTTGTTACGGCTCTGTCGATTAGTATTGACAGATTAATATTGACGGATTAGTATTGACTGGTTAGTATTGACAAATTAGTATTGACGAATTAGCATTGACAGATTAGTATTGACAGATTAATATTGACGAACTAAATTGACGGATAAGTACAAATTTTGAAAACTTATTTAAGTGCGGTGCAGATTACGTGTCAGACCTCTAGTTCTCATTTGAAAGTCAAATTAAATTAAATGGTTAAAAACCGTGGTAAACCGAAACATAATTGGTAAATTCTTCGCATAGATTCTGCCAAATCAAATCCATCGTGAATTAGAACTTCGATTTTGCTTTTGAGCGTTTCTGACCTCTTTTTAATAATTAATTTCGAATACTTTTCTGCTTCATTAGCCGGTTCAGTCATCCATTGATCTGTTTTAATTAATAAATAGTTTATAGTTGCTCCATCATTGTTCACAATTATGTCTCCTTTACTTTCCTGAATCATCTTATCCATTCTGAAAATCGTGAACAAGAGAAAAGGCTTGGAAAAATCTTTATTTTCAAAACTTGCCAAAAAAACAATCCTTTTAAACAAAGTCTAACTTCTTGAAAAATTCCAACACAAAGCAAAACTTAATAAAATCAAGAAACATTGTTCTTGTCGGTGTGCGCACACATAGATAAGCACACTTTCATAAACAATGCGCACACAGACGCGATAATTAACATCAGAATTGACCAATAATTGAGAAAATTGGTAAAAAATTGTGCGAATCTGGGATTAAAATATTTTTAATCAAGAATTATAATTCTTTCAAAGAACTCCAATTCTGGAAAATTGATAAAAAAGAAGCCCTCTTATTCAGTAATCCATCTAATAAGAAAACATGCTGAGACAGTTCGTGTCGGGTTAAGATTAGGAATATAAATCTTGACTATAAATTTGAAATTAATAACTCAATTTTGATATCAAAGACATAAAAAATTAAAGTAAAAAGTAATTAAATATTATTTATATTTTTAAAAATCAAATAATTTAATGTCAAATTAAATTTCGTATATAATGGAAGCATTTATAAAACAAAATATTAAATAACAATAAAATATTAAAATAAAATTATAATAAATATTAATTTAATGAAAAAAAAAATTTGTAAAATTTAATATTTCAACATTTGTAAATAATTTAAATTTAATAATTGCACACTTGCCAAGTTATCAGTTATCCATAGCAAAAATCTGATGATGGGTCTAGCTTAAGGTGACCAGATTTTTAGATGGGCAAAGCGGGACAACTTTGAAGGAGGGGGGTATCAACAAAAATTTTCATATAAAATAAAAATAATATGGTAATATATTTTGATTTTTAATATAAGTACAATTTATAAATATAAAAAATTGTATAATATTTTATTCCTTGACATATTATTAGTTTGATTAACTTAAAATATTTGCAAAATTTTATTTTTATTTTTCTCTCTAAAATTTCTTTTAAGACTAGGGTCAGTGGTATACTTTTTGTTATCAATATAAAATTGAAGACTACGAGTATTTTAAGCTAAGTTTAAGAAAATTTATGTATTTATGAAATATATAAATAAATTACTTACCTTAATTTTCTATGGTAAGTAGCAGATTTGTAATATTTATTTGTTATTATTATTGTTATTATTAATATTTATTTTGTACGCAGTACGAACACGAAGTGTATCATCTGAGAAACAAATACAATGTAACTGGATAAGAAAAGCAATATGTTAGTCTAAGTAGTCCGTAGGATCCTTAGAATGCAAAACAATGATTTTCATAAATATAAAATTTACCTTAATTCTAAAATTCGGGACTGTTGAAAAACGTTGCGGGACGCGGGATAAATCGTGAAAAATCGGGACTGTCCCGCCAAAAGCGGAACGTCTGGTCACATTAGTCTATCTACAAGCTCGGGGGTACCGTATCACTCTCGGTTATCAATATAAAATGATATTATTCACTAAAAAGGTTTCATAAATGTATTTGGTAACTTAATAATGACTACTAAGAGAATTTATAATTTATATTTTAATGTTCATCAATTGTTTTGTCAGAATTAATTGCTATTGAGGTTTTAAATGCAATTGGTCACCTTATGCCGCACGCGATTCTACCAGCCTATCAGCGATTAGATTAGATTAAATTGGTAAATCTTTTCCCGATTCCTCCAAATTATATTCAAAATTATTTCATCCTCGCAACTCTAATAGTAGAACACGTTCCAATATTTCTTATCAATCTACACAACAATATTTGTCTTCGGAAAGGACACTCAAAACTCAAATTATACAGGAATTCAACTTTTAAAGACACTTGTTGAATAGAAAGTATCAAAGACCCTAAAAGTCTTTAGCATTCTTTAGTTTGTGAAAATAAATATGCATGTTTCCTTCAACATGGAATTATAATTCACCATTTACTTGCTATAAACCCAGATACATTTCCACCTAAAATCTAAGAACACTGTTTTGTGAATATTCGCCAATTTTTCAAAATTTGTACTTATCCGTCAATTTAGTTCAATTCAACTTACTTTAAAATGTAAAACAAAACCATAATTTTGGTAAATTCGTGTTTTGAAAAATATCATTTGTCAGAAATTATGAGTCATCTATTGGTTTGCACACCAACTTGTAATATAGACGATGTTTTCAATAACATCAAGTCGAGAATCCAATTCACTGTTTCACTAATAACTATCATTTTATAAAATAATTTTTTCTATGAGCCTATTTCATGTAAAATAAAAAGTAAAAATATAATTTTGATATTAAAGAATAACTAGAATGTCGTTCCAGTTGGAATTAAACCTTCATTGTATAATAGTGATTCAATACATGACAAGGTAGGGCACCCTGTTATGAATGGACCTCACAGGTAAACAAGCTCAATGATTGATTGGTCTTCTCAATCAACGGATGATGAAATGGTTGAGAATTTATGGGTTAACTCAATCATAGAATGAATAAAAAGGGTTATATATTGTAAAGGTTGACTTATTAAATCAAAAAGGATGTTCAATGATTATTTTTCAATATAAAAAAGTAGAATACTGAAAATATTACTAGTAGGAGTAATCTCTCGTCCTCAAACTATGCCAGTTATGTCCTATTTACACAGGGTAACATACGAAGGATAAGAGAATAAAATAAAATCAAACCAAACTGTCGAATTTTTAACTAGAATAAATAATAAAATATGATAATCTTTATCTGCAAGTATCTCTGTGGAATTATTAGTGATATTATTGGTCATGTTCAACACGAAATTCCCTGAAACACCTGATCATATAATTTGTTTGATCGGCGGCATCGTTTGATCTATTATGTCCATGACTCGTGCCGATTAATTAAGCCACCTCGCTATCCGAATTTTAGAATTGTTGATTTCCCATTTTTACAAATAGAAATACGGCAGTGATGAAAACTCCCCCTCCTCCTCCGAATGAAATATTTGAAACGCCACCAACGTTTTGACTGACAATTGAGAATTCTTCGTTTTTTATTTGATTTGAATTCATTTCCCATTTCTCTTTGTAGACTTTTTAGTCAACTGCGACTTTATAAGGGATTATGGGATAATTAAACTGTTGGGAAATATCTATACATAAGGATAAATGCATACCAGATTTTGAGCTTTGTTTTACAGAAAATATAGGAATAAATATAATTAATTGTTAATCTCTTTTATTCCTGTACGGATTCAAATAAACGTTGATAATTGGAAATGTTTTTGAGTTAGACTGTATTCGAGGTTTCCTTTCTATATTTGGTTCTTGGGGACTTTACGGATGAGCTAGTTTGATCTGCCTGCCCTTGTTTCTCACAGTACTGAATGTTCAAATAATATTAAAATAAAAGTCAGAGATTAATAGAAATTAATTTTTTATTCCTTTTTCTCAGACTAGAGATTTATATGTTGTTTCATATTTATATGAACTTTCATCTATTAGTATGACCTTGACATTTAAAGTTTAATTTTAATTTAACTGTATCAATTTTATATTTTAATTATAATTAATAATTTTCATATTTTAGCTCAAAATACAAAAAAAATAATCTTCCCATTAAACTGACGAAAACGAATGAGTAACATTAAAGTTCAATATTTGACTTTATCAACTTAAATATTTTAATTACGAATTTCTTTCCTATTATTATTTTAAACAATAAATAGATGTGTTTTTTTCTATTTAACATAAACTTTCAGCACAGCTTTCTTAATTCTAATTGTATATTGTAATTATATGAGAACTATAATAATATTATATTGTTATAACTGATTTTATTAATATGTATAAATTGTTTTTAATTGAAAATTTTATTAATGTAATAATTTCATTATATTAATTGCTAAAATTAAAAATATTCAATTTTGTTTAAATATTACTGATAAATAATTAACTTTTAAATCATCATTTAAAATCTTATTGTAATATTCTAAAATTGATATGGAAAGCGTGATTTGTACCCATATTAGAAACCGCAAAAGACCTTAAATTCTTTATTCAAATAATAACTTATTATTTTCGTTACTACTAGATTGAAGCACAAATTTTCGGCATTTCCTTTTTCAAGTGTTATATCAATAAAGTACCAGCGGTTATAGGGCAAAGGTGTCTACATAATGAAATTATGATAAAAATAATATAACATTAACTTTGTTTTGATATCTTCTTCATTATTTTGGAAATAAATACAAGATATGAGAAATAAATTCTTTTTTAGTAAGGCCATGGTATAAGACAATGTTAATAAGCCTTGTTATATATAAATAAATTTATTATATAGAATTGAGAATTTATTTTTTTATTGTCCAATGATAATGAAGAGAAAAGAAATTGAAAGTATTCGAGTAATGGTGGAAATAATAATGGAAGTTATTAAATGTGTATTCTAATGCCTCTCGGCTGCGAGATTCATGGATCGTGGGTCACCTGAAGGGGTCATGATAAGGTTTTATACTTTGCCTCATTTAGACAAGACTGTTGACATATAACATCTAGCCGAAGCCAGATGCAAAAAGCCTACATAAATTCAAGAATAGATAAATTAATGGAGAACATTTGTTTAAATTATCCCAGAATACCGTATAAATAACCAAGAAATGAGCCGAGGCTCTCTAACCAACTCAATTTCAATTTACCTTACAACGGAACGGCGGAATGAATGGAATTCCCGGGTGGATTTATAATGAAAATTTAGCTCTCCCATTTCAAATTGCTGCCTGTTATTATTTATTTCAATACCGCTCTTAATTATGAATAATAACTGGGATAATTAACAAGCAAAGAAGCCATTTATTTATTTCTTCTCTCGCCCAGCAATAAATCAGATTGGATTTCCAACGAAATTTTCCAGCATATTTCGTTCCAAATTCTTCAAGTTGTGAGTTTGCATTTTCAGCTGTTCACGCATTACTGAACATTTCTGGCAATTGAATTTATATATATGACTGTCTAAATTATTATTATTATTATTATTATTATTATTATTATTATTATTATTATTATTATTATTATTATTATTATTATTATTATTATTATTATTATTATTATTATTATTATTATTATTAATTGACACTCCCAGAAAGATATTTTAATCGAAAATATTAAAAACGTTACATAACTCAAAGCTGAAACATTTTTTTTATTTATAAATAACATTAATAAAATAACGATAATAAAATAACAATAATAAAATAAAAATAATAAATAACAATAATAAAATAACAATAATAAAATAACATTAATAAAATAACATTAATAAAATAACAATAATAAATAACAATAATTAAATAACATTAATAAAATAACAATAATAAAATAACAATAATAAAATAACAATAATAAAATAAAAATAATAAATAACAATAATAAAATAACAATAATAAAATAACATTAATAAAATAACATTAATAAAATAACAATAATAAATAACAATAATTAAATAACATTAATAAAATAACAATAATAAAATAACAATAATAAAATAACAATAATAAAATAAAAATAATAAATAACAATAATAAAATAACAATAATAAAATAAAAATAATAAATAACAATAATAAAATAACAATAATAAATAACAATAATTAAATAACATTAATAAAATAACAGTAATAAAATAACATTAATAAAATAACAATAATAAATAACAATAATTAAATAACATTAATAAAATAACAATAATAAAATAACAATAATAAAATAACATTAATAAAATAACAATAATAAAATAACATTAATAAAATAACAATAATAAAATAACATTAATAAAATAACAATAATAAAATAACATTAACAGGGGTCACTAGGGTTGATATTATTTTGGGTGGTTATAATTTATATTTCAATATATCGTATCAAATATGTTATGGCTTTTTAATTTTTTAAAAAAAAATTTGATTTGGCCCTGTTTGTAAAGCATTAAAGTAGAAGTTGCCCTAAAGCTAGGAATCATTTCCCAGTTATTTCGCTAGGTTGAGGTATTCAGTAGGCCAGGAATACCTATTGACCATACTTATAAGGGTTTTTTCGTAATTTTTCCAAAAAAATATTGTTACCAGTCCGCAGTAGGTTTTGGATTGAGAAATAATAGTTTATTCTATGTTGCGGTCATTTGGGTTGTGTCACACCACGCATGTTTTCTTTGTTTTATTGAAAGTGTTCTTGGAACTATCGCATCATTCACACTTTTCCGAGAAAAATACAGACTTTTATGGTTCATAGAGTAAAGGTTAAAGCAGAAATTTGCTAGTAATTTCAGTAGCCAGTGGCGAACAAGTCACCGAACTTGCCAAACCTAGGCTATATTTATTTTTGTTATAACAATAATAGTAATATCAGTATTAATATTTCCAACCTGCTTCAAATGATGGACTGCATTGAAAGGAAAACAATGCATTTTGTGAAAACATGTACCACTTGATCTTATCCAGCGGCCATTTCATGGTGTGAGTCTGTGCATCTTCTGTATAGCGGTAGAACAAATAAAACGTGCTGATTTCCAATTCTCCGGCATTTATTGGGTTCATGAAGTCATTGAACTGAATAGCTGCGAACACTTTGGGCTTCTTTGCTTAATTATATGCAATAATGAATTCTATGAATATCACTATCAAAAAGGTTTAAGTTTTTCATGGAGTGCGGCATAAACGGCATCATTGACAGGCGTACCATGACGTGAATGGTTATTCTAGGACAGAATTGATACCGTATTTGTACTTGAACGCTGATTATCTTGTCTATGAAAATGTTTACCCCTCAATATATTAGTGAGCCATATCATTGCTAAACTTTATATCGAAAAGACAGGCTCATCCTGATTTGTACCATGTGACAAAATTACAGATCAAAATAATCATAAATTTATTTAACTTTTCCTATCATTTAATCAGTTAATCTTAAGTTTGATTTGACAACCCCAAAAATAATTTGCATATGTCCATATAATAAAGAAATATTTGAATTTCTTCAAATATAAGAGTTTTTGTGTGTATAGAATTTTGAGTGCTCTATTCATTGGTACTTCATTTATTTGGAAAAGTTCAACCTTGGAGGGTCAAAGATCATCAAGATCAAAAGTCCAAAACCCTAAAATTTCTATCTCATGTGCTAATATTGCAACCTTTCTATGTAATGAAATATCAATTTAAGTATTGCCATATTAATTGAAAAAAAATATTCAATTTTGTGATTTTAAGATTTTGGTGAACGTTTTGAGTAATTACTGGGAACGAGTAACGCGTGTAGCGTTGCTAATTACACCGTTATATTAATATTCAAAGTGCCCAGTCTACAGTGATTGTTAATGTATTTTAATAATTTAACGTTGTATATTTATTATTTGGGACGATGTTATTGTTTGTTAAATTTTTTGTATGAAAACAATTTTTAAAAGTTTAAATTGAACTATATTCTTTATTTTTAAAATTATTTTTAAAAATATTTTATATGAGAATGTTAATAATTTCGTGCGTTTTTTTGAAATTGAAATAATAATTTTATTTGATTACGATTATTATTGATTAATTTGTTTGAATATTCTTATTTTCATTTAGTTGTTATTAATACTATTCTTAGTCTCAAGGAGACTGTTAAACAGTCGAAATGTATAGCAATGTTATATTTTAATATACTTAGTTTGCGATTTTCAATAATTATTAAAAAGTTATATTTTCAATGTCTATATTAGGCGAGTCTTTGTTAATGATATCTTTGTTTGCCGAAATTTTGAAATGTCTTTTTCTAAATAATACATTGGGAGGGCAGGCCTTTGTTCTGACATAGAAAGATTTTCGACAAAAATGTATGAGTGATTAAAATGAGTTAGTGTATATGTTAAAATGGACATTTGTTGCATGATTATTTAGAAGTAAAAACGCAAAATTTCAGGCTTACTGGCTATGGAGACATGATTATCTTTTCGAAAAAAGTTTCCTTTCAACTCTCTACTTTTAAACGTATGAAAAAGGAGTATATTTAAATTCAATGGAAAAATCCTACCTTGCCCTTCTATAACAAATAATACTAACAGCCACACAATCGCAAGTTTTATCCGTTCTTCGATCTTTCAAACTTCTCTATTTAATTAAAATATTTATTTTCAAAATTTAAATTTTACCCCCGAAGCGTCTGCGTCTGTGAACTCTTTCAGAGGTCTTTCCAACTGTCGCTAGCCATTCAGTATGGGAACTTTCATTTTCACAGACCCAGTGAAAAGTAAATATTTACTAAAAAGGATTTGGAATCGAAAATTCTTTTTTTGGACTTTTTTGTGAGATGTCAAAAATCAATTTGTAAGATCAATGAATTTTCTGTGACAGTCCAAATAATGCACTATTGATTTTAATGCCCACTGACGCAGGAAACCAGGAAATGGAAGAGAAAATATTTTATTCATGGATGAATTATTTTCTGGCTAATTTTATTTACAAGATTTGGGAAATTATTCTCTAGCTGCCATTGCAATTATATTATGAAAAATGTAAGCTTAGCGAATTATTTTCGTGAAAATTAACATTTATCCTTGATCGGTAAATAAGGTCCAATAGATCAGTAGAGTTTTATGTGTGGGTTTCGACCCTCCGAGAGGTCGCGAAAACTTCAGAGGGGTTGAAAATAATTGATTTTATCATTTTGAAATATCTAATAAAAATATTCTATAAAATTGGATCCGGGAGATGACATGAGAATGGCACTATCAAATAGCATCTGATGTACAGGCTCACCCTTCTCACTAATTTCTTTCCTTATTCATAAATCGGAATTTGTTTTATTTTTGAATTTTTCCTACTTTTTTTGAATAAAATATTTAAATATTTAATAAAAAAGTTTAATTTTTGTTAAAAATTTTATTTGAAATTTTTTTTGATTTTTTCAATAAATTTTGCTAGATGGAGTCGAATAATTTTTTTAATTAAAGGGGGGGGGGGCTTGTAGTCCTGCAATTGCTTCATTGCAATAGATTATTCAACCTTGTGCCTAGAATGCCGTAATTTGCTGGCGGGAATTTTCAGGAACGATTTTATGAAAAATATATTTATTCGCGCCGCTGTACTCGAGTTACGTACAACTATTTCTAGAGGCTCATATGAACATGTTTCAACAAGTTTGCTTAGTTTTTACTAGAATGTTAGGGTGAATAGGAGAAATCTTCTCCTCGTATTCAATTAAAAGAATAGTTTTTAATGATAAGAGAGATAAGAGGGGACCTCAGAGAAGAGAAAACAAACAAAAAATTTCTAAAGTTAGTATACTGTAGTGTTGGGTTTATGGTAAAAGTCGAATTCAATAACTCAATGGGTTTAAGTATCTCAATATCTGAATTCCCATTAAAAAACCACACAATTTTGACCTGTACGCCTGTTTGATTGAAATAAGAGCATCTATAATATTAAAAATATCAATACTATTATACACCTAATTCCGAATTATAAAAGTTTCTATAATCTTTAAAAAGAATCGATAAAATTATAGTATAGGAACATAAAAACTTGCCTGTGTGTAAAAATTTAATGTTTCAAAACTTAAAAGATTTTATATAGAAATTGAGAAAGTTGAAGAAAATAATTTTACATACAAACACAACACACATAAAAAACAAGATGGTGAAAAAAATTTTGGTCTAGAATCTTACAACTTTACTTTTAGCTGTAGATAAAAAGACGATAAAACATCGTAAGACCTAATTATAAAACTATTTAAAATTAAATATTTCTTTAGATTTTCAGATATTTCCATGAAAACCTTGACTTTTGCGAAGGTGAAGATCTTGCAATGTAAGATTCATTCATTAAATTACAAAAAATTAAAATATTTACAGTATATCAGATATTTCTTGTCAAACGCCTTTGTGTAAAGGTAAAATTTCAAATATTGAACAAGATCCTTTGACATCTTTCGATTTGCAGAAAAAATTCGAAAATCGTAAATTTGAATAATTTATTAAAAAAAATAAAATTTTCATAAAATTACAGAACATGACAAAATTCGACTAATTAATGCCTTTAAAAATGTTGAAATATTCGAAGAATTTGGAAGATTTCTTGGAATCACCAAAACTCGAATGGAACAATAAATTACAGATATAAAAAATATGGAGAAATTTGCAAAAGGAAAAGAGGTAGCAGAAAACAAATTATTTCAGAAGAACAGGCAAATAATTTGTTGGATTTTGTAGAATCAAATTTTTATGCATCTTTGGAAAAAATGAGAATTGTGTTTGGCGATTACTTTATTTATTTATTGTTAAAAATATATCTGACTTACATTATATCAAAATAATTCCAAATAATTCTAAAAAATAATTTCATAAAATTTCATATAAATTATAAAAATTAATTAAAACTAATTTATAATACAAATATTGACTAAAAGTAATATTTAAGAGCTTGAATAATGATCTCATAATTATAAAATAAATTGAAATTCAAGTCTTAAAATTTACTTAAAAGTTTACTTAAAAAGAACTTACTTGAAAACCATTTAAAACATTGAATAAATAAAGTTACAAATTTCATTTTCTTATAAATGGTGAGTAACCTCAACTGGTGTTCACAGCAACGTGTATTATAGAAACTTTTATATTTCGGAATTAGGTGTATTATTAAAACTTAACTGTGTGCAGAATTTTAGTTTTGCATGGAATAAAAGCATTTACTATAGACAGAGAGAAAGTGGAAGATAAAATTAATTTAACACACAAACACAGCATGTAATAAAATATACATATAAACTTTTGATATGTACAAATTTTGCATGGAATAAACGCATCATAAAACTTCACTGTTTAAAATTTATTAAAAAATGTTAGCGGAAAAATATTTTGAGCTAGAATCGGATAGCTCTACTTTAAGTTGTAAATATTGACTAAAATTAATATTTAAGAGCTTGAATAATGATTTCATAATCAGGCCAACCGAGAGGGGGCAGAGAGTGCAAATGCCCAGGGGCCCGAGTTCGATTTGTTATGAATTTAAATATAATATTATTGACACTTAAGTTGACTTTATTACAATCAGTTTAAAGTTCAAGCATCTAAATTCCATCAGAATAAATTGAACGAACATCAACAAGTACTCAGATCAACGTCGGTATCAATATTCAAAAATAAACTAAATAAAGTTTTGAGTTTTATTAATGCTGGAATTAAAAACTGTTATTTTTACTAACTTATATTACTAAAACTGAAATCATGTATATCATTTGTGTACTATAGAACATACCGCACGGGCCACAGGCCACTACGTCAAATAAAACATTATAAGCTATTTTATGCGTATGCTCTGCCTAGTGACCCGGAATTGCTGGCGGCGGGCCTGCTCATAATTATATAAAATCAAAATAAAATCCTTAAAAGTTTAGGGGACGATGATATGCTCTGCCTAGTGACCCGGAATTGCTGGCGGCGGGCCTGCTCATAATTATATAAAATCAAAATAAAATCCTTAAAATTTACTTAAAATTAAAAATCTTACTTGGAAGTCATTTCTATAATACACACCAACCTATATTATAGATGTGTCTATTCCGTGCAAACAGGTGTTCAATTTATGTGAACAATCTGTGTCAAATAACTCTTCAAGATCACCATTATTTGACTAAAATCCATTGCACTTATAGTTCCATTATTTTACATATCGAATTTGTTAAAAGCCTGTAAAGCATGGTCTTCATGAAGATGTTGAATCATGTGAGTAAAGTTATTGTAATTAATCAATTGGTTCTTATTAGTGCCAAAATGTAATTGATTAAGGGAGAATTGAATGGTAAATTATTAATTAAAATTTTCGCACTGTAAACATTTTTAAATTTGTCAAATTAATATATCCATTTCTATTTTGAGTAAACAATTGTAAACCAGTTGCATATTTAATAAAAACCGAGCTGTTTGATCCATCATTTCGGTAAGGCCGTCCAACAACACTATATATACAACCCCCTAGGCGAGTCAGACCATTAACACGCTTAAAGCTTCTTCAGAATCAAGATTTAATAAAATAAATAGACATTTTATGAGCGCTTAGGAGCAATTTTACGTTTGATAGGAATATTGTTGTAGATGTCAAGACTCCCATTCATTAATTTTGAGGAGATTTTGATAATTGTTTTGAGCGTGTGATATGTGAAGCATTATTGATAAGAACTTTGAATCCTAAAATCAATGTGCAGAATGCAGTGAATACTTGTGTGTTGAATGTTTTTAATTAAGTTTTTGTATGTTTATGTATATTGAATAATAGTTATGCTAAATAATTAAAAAATTAATTAAAATAATATCTTTAAAGAATTTTCAAAGTTTAAAATAATTGATTGTTGAAAATTATTTTTAAAAATAATTATTTAAAATTGTTTTTTATAATTTAAAAATTTATAGATTTTATAATTTGTTTATAAATTGTCAATATTGTATAGTTATTCATCCGCCGTGAATGTATGTAACCTGATGATGTAGTGATGCTATCGAAATATATAGTGAAAAAGATGTTCCAATGGCGATAAAACAAATGGTTGCATAATTTTTCTTTAAACTTTCGGCATTCTCATTGAACATCATAATAAATATTTCAAATAAATTTTACATTTATTTGAAAAAAAATAAATTGATATTTTGTGTCATAACTGTCGAAAAAATTCCAATTTTTCAAGAAAATCGATATTTAATATTGAGAACAAAACACACACAAACACACACTGGCAGGCATCATTCTACGCTTGCTTTGTGAAGGGGGGTGGGGGCTTTCTTATTGTGAGTCAATATTAATATGGTTAATAGAAACATGTCCCACAAAAAGCTTACAAACCATAAATGGACAATGAAAAAATGATAATTTTACCCAATGAATTTACCATTCTGTAGAATTTTATCTAGGAAATCTAGAAAATTTTCTTTAGTTCATTTTCCTTTTAACTTTATCAGATGAAAACTTATTTTTCGAAATCTATTGATTTTTATTTCAATGCATATAAACAAAAATTATGTTGGAAATATTTTTTTAAAAAGAAAATCTCGATTTATCAAACTTTTACAATATTTATAAAGTCCAAAAGATTTTTGCGGTGCAACTTCAAATGTTCCATAATATCAATATATACTTTCAATTAATAATAATAATAATAATAATAATAATAATAATAATAATAATAATAATAAAAATAATAATAATAATAATAATAATAATAATAATAATAATAATAATAATAATAATAATAATAATAATAATAATAATAATAATAATAATAATAATAATAATAATAATAATAATAATAATAATAATAATAATAAATTAAAAAGATCCGAAAAAAGAAAATGCGGCAATCAATGTCAGTTTATTTGAAAAATGCGTTATCAAATCAATTTACCCATTCAATGAACCGGAAATAAAAAATATCAACATTGAATATAAAACCGGGAAGTCAACTCACATAATTTCGACCGACCCAAAGGCGGCCATCAAACAATAAAGAGAAGTATTGTTTAATTCCAGAGCTATGATGTTATATGGAACAGTTCTATTAGATTTTCACATAAGGTGAGGATGACATTTGCAAATTAAGCTCATAATGAATAGGAATTTAATTTTCCCTTGTTTATTTCTAATTATTATTATTTATTTTATTATTATTATTATTATTTTTATTATTATTATTATTATTATTATTATTATTATTATTATTATTATTATTATTATTATTATTATTATTATTATTATTATTATAGTAGAAGTAGTAGTAAATGTCTCATATCTATTCTTTGAATTTTTTGTTGAGCACTTCGAGTTCTAGAATAATTAAAAACGATTATTAACCCTTGCGGTTTTAACTAATTAAAGTATCAATTACCTAAGGTGTCTTTCTTAATCAAACTCCAGATGATCATAGAAGAATCCTTATCGAGAAAGTTGAAATTTATCATTAACTTATAAAGAAATATTATTATATATTAGGAATTCCAGGTGCTTTTAGTAAACTATCTTGATAGCAACTGATCTTGATGATATTTTTTCATTTCGAAGAGGATGATGTCTAATTTTCATCAAATAATCTGTCAAATCTCTTTCAGACAATTTCATTCTTCAAATAGTGTGGGGTAGCGCATAACATTGCCGGTAGTTCTTCCTGAAGATAATGCGACAGAACAGCTTAGATAGAAACCTACATAGCAGGAGCATTGAATGTTTCAAACATTTTTTGAGTCATTTTTCCCGGTTAGCTTTTGAATTCAAAGACTCTTCGGTAAGAATAACTGGATGTGCTAGCGAAGTTCTCAATTCATTGTAAAATTTCTGATGCCAGATCTTTTTCATATCATCCCAGTTAGTAACAATCCCATGTTCGATGTGATATTGTATCATTAAAATCTTAAATTGAGCTTCATCCCTTTCGTAGCTATTTTTTTTAACTCATTTCGACTATGATATCTCGATGACGAGGTCTTCCGATAAAATGATGGAGCATCATCGCCTGAAAATCCGGCTTTACGCATGCCAAATCTATTGTCAATTACTAAGGAAGTAATATCATGAAACATTGAATTAATAATTAATTTTCAAAAAAGGAGAGAAATTCCAACGATAAAAAACAAATAAATCCACAATTTTTCCAAAACAATAGGACAGGAATTCGAATTAACAATAATTTCTCAAAACTTCCAAAATATTGCAACAAGAAATCTATATCGATAAAAAAGAATAATCGATCAAATTCTAGAACAAATAACTTGAAAAATGCCAAGACACACACACATTCGAAACCCAACTACTTGGTGTGTGCAAAGTTATTATGGGCAAACAGACGCGATTAGTTGGAATTAACCAGGCGGATTCGTTTACAAAATTTCAACATGTTTAGAATAATTATGTAAAAGTAGCAATGTTAAATGAAAGTTTAACGTGAACCAACGGTGACCAAAACAACCTCAGATTAATGATATGGACCTATAAAATTGATAAAACTGATAACACGAATTCAGAAAAGTAACAATGATTAATTATATAGTTTAATAAAAGAATGGTGCGAATTTCAGATGGAGATACTTGTCACAGGAGATTCTAACGCTTTATGGAAGAGGGTTACTTGCTATAGTCATTGTCATAAGAATGGACATTTAAGATACCAGTCTTACCATGGAACATCCACATCTTTCGATATCAGTATAATAATTTAATTCAATGTTTTCAAGTAAAATAACTCGGATAAAGAGCCGGAAGGGTGAATAATGAAAATACAAAAAATATGATGCATTTTGCTTTTGATTGATATAAATAAAATAAATTAATGAGAAATTAAAATTATAAAAATAAAATTTAAGAAAAGAAAGTAGATTGACGATGCAGTTACTTTGAAAACCTGTATAAAAAAGATTCTTTGTCAAAATTATTCAAAGCTCCCGACTTTCTGTTTAATGTTATTGACTATTTGGTCATAGCTGCTGAATCTCAATTAAAGTCTTCACGTGTGATTGGAAGAAAGTGCAACCAATGAAAACAGGGATAAAGCCTTGTAGGAATACTGAATGCAACCAATTACAGCATTAGGTGCTTTTAAATTTTTAAAGGTTTTAACATTAAATATTCACAAAAACTTACAATATATTTTCATTTTATTTAAAAGAAAGATTTACAAACAATATACAAGTACAATTAAAAAATGAGGAAATATATATGAATTAGAACTCTTCATTTTGAATTCGAGGCAAAAATATATATTTTTCAAACCACATTAGAAGCTGTAGGCGAAATAAATAACTTATATGCATCAAACTTTACAATCATGCAGATAATTATAAATATATAAATATTATGCAAATAATAATTATATCAGTTTTTTCTTACATCTCCCGTTGTTTAAAAGACAGCCATTAAATATTTACTGCAATCTCTTCGTTTTCTATGTTCTAAGGTAATTATGTTCAAGTGATTTTCTAATTATGTTAAGTAGCCCTTCAAATAAGTCAAGGGTGGTCAAGTGCGGGTCTTTGATGAGCCGTGTGGTGCCCAATATGACAATATGTGGTGGGTCTTTTTAATTCAAGTAGAACCTGTATTTAGCGCTCGAGGACCTCATGCATGCCCACCTCTGAAATAGGTTATATTTATTGTGTTTTGCATTGTTAGTAATTAAAAAATATTTCACAGTATATTCTAGATCATGTATTTACGTTGTTATGTATAGCCCCTAACGATATTTTAGTTTTATTTCTATTAACTACCATGTATTTGAAGCGCAGGCCCTGTCCCAGTCATTTGCCAGTCATAGACAGGGCATACATATTGGCTACTCTACCCATATATGATATATCAATGAATTTGAGGTAAACTTATTTTCGTTTTTTTTCGAGTTTTTTTACATAAGTATCGATATTACATATAAAATATTATTTTTGCATCAATATTTTATCCATCCATATTTTACTTAGTTAATAAGATAGTTCATCATAATTTTCTAAATTTTTAAGTTACATTAATTTTTTTGAGCAATTTGTCAAAAATTATTCATTCATCACTTTACAATCATGCATTGATAATTATTAATATAATTAAATATAATTCACAATTAAATAAATATATAAATTCTCCTTGCAATAAGCCCACTCAAAATTAAGAAAATAAAATGTATAAATATATTAAAACATTTGAAATAAAGTAAAATGACTGTTTTCAAATATCGATGGATTTTTCAAGAAATTATTTATGAATAGTCCGAGATGTATAAAGGAAGACAAATAATATTATGAAACACACACCTCCATGAATTCCAATCTTTTCAAAATAATTTTAATTCCAAATAAAAAGGATGTAGTTAAAATTATTAAATCGCAAAATTTTAATTTAAGAATCTCTCTTGCCGTAAATAATAAATACTCTCATTTTCAATGAAACGTAGAGAATTTATAAATATATATAGTTTTAATAATATTTAAATTATGATTATAACTTACATAATAACTTTATGTGTTCAATCTCACAGAATCTTTTTAAACGCCTAGAATCTTGACTGTCCAATGTCTGACTCGTTTTATCTAAGAATACTGCACTATAATGTTTTGATTCGGTTTTATTTCCTTCATCCCAATCCGGAGATTGATAAAGTTCCATCTGATTTACCACATTAATATCTTTCGAATCATAATATAAGGGATTATCAATCTTTAAAATATTTTCCAGTTTGTTATTTTCCTCCGATTTCCAACATAAATTGCCCATTTTTACAACTTGGCACTTTACTTAGCACAATTATCGTTAATGACAGGAAATGACGTCAAAATCATCAATTCAGTGAAACCTTAAAAAAGTAAAATAGTTGTCTAAATAAAATAATTTTAAAAAATTAGAAATAATTTTAAAATAACAAAGTATAATATAAAATTAAGAGAGTTGGAAATTCTTTTATCTAATTCGAAATAGAAATAATAAAGTTTTGTTTGTTTAAAATAAGTGTATGGTAAATATTGCTATTTGAAGTAATACAAATTTAATAAATTATTATTTTTTCTAAATGTTAATTTTACAAAGTAATGTATATAAGGAAAAAATATGCTGAAAATTCGAGAATTAAACGTCCAAACAAAAAATTAAAGAATTACGATACTATATTTTCGTCAAAGTAAAATTCATGATTTTTATATATTGAATTTTTAATTGAATAATGAATTGATTAACAAAATTCAGATATGGCGTGTATATTAAACTGATGATAATGTGGTCACTTTTCTTTTTTATTGATTTTTTAATGGACATTAGAATTGAAATCTTTTGGTCATGTTGGTTGATGTGTAGGTCAATTAATGAAACATATAGATATCAGGGACTGGTAAGAAATAAAAATTATTGTTGTTAAAGAATCTTTTAATTGTTAAACTTTTCCTTTTAGGTATTTACTTTATTTTTTATTTTAACAGTCATTACGTCAGATTTAATTTGTTTTCTACTAATCCCAACCAAATGGCTGTTCTTTCTTGGCTGTACTTATGTTTGGATTCAGTTGATCGGTTTGGCAGGTTGTATTTCTATTGATTTCGCAATGAGTTGCAATAAATTCTATCAAGTTTCTTTAATTTAATTGTTTCCAATTTTAATGAGAATTTATTTTAATTTTTACTGAAATATTTCTGATATAAATGACTTGGGTGATCAAATTGTGCCAATAAATGAGCTGGGAGGGGAGATATGGATCAATGGATAAGCTGGGGGTGCAATATATGGATCAATGGGTGAGCTGGGGGCAATATATGGATCAATTAATAAGCTGGGGACAAGATATAGATCAATTAATAAGCTGGGTGCAATATATGGATCAATGGGTGAGCTGGGGGCAAGATATGGATCAATTAATAAGCTGGGTGCAATATATGGATCAATTAATAAGCTGGGGGCAAGATATGGATCAATGGGTGAGCTGGGGGGGGGGCAATATATGGATCGATGAGTGAGCTGGGCGGCAATATATGGATCAATTAATAAGCTGGGGACAAGATATGGATCAATGGGTGAGCTGGGGGGGGCAATATATGGATCGATGAGTGAGCTGGGCGGCAATATATGGATCAATTAATAAGCTGGGGGCAAGATATAGATCAATTAATAAGCTGGGGGCAAGATATGGATCAATGGGTGAGCTGGGGGGCAAGATATGGATCAATGGGTGAGCTGGGGGGGCAAGATATGGATCAATTAATAAGCTGGGGACAAGATATGGATCAATGGGTGAGATGGGGGGGGGCAATATATGGATCGATGAGTGAGCTGGGCGGCAATATATGGATCAATTAATAAGCTGGGGGCAAGATATGGATCAATGGGTGAGCTGGGGCAAGATATAGATCAATTAATAAGCTGGGGGCAAGATATGGATCAATGGGTGAGATGGGGGGGGGCAATATATGGATCGATGAGTGAGCTGGGCGGCAATATATGGATCAATTAATAAGCTGGGGACAAGATATAGATCAATTAATAAGCTGGGTGCAATATATGGATCAATGGGTGAGCTGGGGGCAATATATGGATCAATTAATAAGCTGGGTGCAATATATGGATCAATGGGTGAGCTGGGGGCAATATATGGATCAATTAATAAGCTGGGGGCAAGATATGGATCAATGGGTGAGCTGGGGGGGGGCAATATATGGATCGATGAGTGAGCTGGGCGGCAATATATGGATCAATTAATAAGCTGTGAGCAAGATATAGATCAATTAATAAGCTGGGGGCAAGATATGGATCAATGGGTGAGCTGGGGGGGCAAGATATGGATCAATTAATAAGCTGGGGACAAGATATGGATCAATGGGTGAGATGGGGGGGGGCAATATATGGATCGATGAGTGAGCTGGGCGGCAATATATGGATCAATTAATAAGCTGGGGGCAAGATATGGATCAATGGGTGAGCTGGGGGCAAGATATAGATCAATTAATAAGCTGGGGGCAAGATATGGATCAATGGGTGAGCTGGGGGGCAAGATATTGATCAATTAATAAGCTGGGGGCAAGATATGGATCAATGGGTGAGATGGGGGGGGCAATATATGGATCAATGGGTGAGCTGGGGGGCAAGATATGGATCAATTAATAAGCTGGGTGCAATATATGGATCAATGGGTGAGCTGGGGGCAATATATGGATCAATTAATAAGCTGGGGGCAAGATATGGATCAATGGGTGAGCTGGGGGGGGCAATATATGGATCGATGAGTGAGCTGGGCGGCAATATATGGATCAATTAATAAGCTGGGGACAAGATATAGATCAATTAATAAGCTGGGGGCAAGATATGGATCAATGGGTGAGCTGGGGGGCAATATATGGATCAATGGGTGAGCTGGGGGGCAAGATATGGATCAATTAATAAGCTGGGGACAAGATATAGATCAATTAATAAGCTGGGGCAAGATATGGATCAATGGGTGAGCTGGGGGCAAGATATTGATCAATTAATAAGCTGGGGGCAAGATATGGATCAATGGGTGAGATGGGGGGGGCAATATATGGATCAATGGGTGAGCTGGGGGGCAAGATATGGATCAATTAATAAGCTGGGGACAAGATATAGATCAATTAATAAGCTGGGGGCAAGATATGGATCAATGGGTGAGCTGGGGGGGCAAGATATGGATCAATTAATAAGCTGGGGACAAGATATGGATCAATGGGTGAGATGGGGGGGGGCAATATATGGATCGATGAGTGAGCTGGGCGGCAATATATGGATCAATTAATAAGCTGGGGACAAGATATGGATCAATGGGTGAGCTGGGGGCAAGATATGGATCACTGATTGAGCTGGGGGCAAGATATTGATCAATGGGTGAGCTGGGGGCAAGATATGGATCAATTAATAAGCTGGGGACAAGATATAGATCAATTAATAAGCTGGGGGCAAGATATGGATCACTGATTGAGCTGGGGACAAAATATGGATCAATGGACGAGCTACGGGGCAAGATATGGATCAATGATTGAGCTGGGGACAAGATATGGATCAATGGGTGAGCTGGGGGCAAGATATGGATCACTGATTGAGCTGGGGGCAATATATGGATCGATGAGTGAGCTGGGCGGCAATATATGGATCAATTAATAAGCTGGGAGCAAGATATAGATCAATTAATAAGCTGGGGGCAAGATATGGATCACTGATTGAGCTGGGGACAAAATATGGATCAATGGACGAGCTACGGGGCAAGATATGGATCAATGATTGAGCTGGGGACAAGATATGGATCAATGGGTGAGCTGGGGCAAGATATGGATCACTGATTGAGCTGGGGGCAAGATATTGATCAATGGGTGAGTTGGGGGCAAGATATGGATCAATGGGTGAGCTGGGGGCAAGATATGGATCACTGATTGAGCTGGGGACAAAATATGGATCAATGGACGAGCTACGGGGCAAGATATGGATCAATGATTGAGCTGGGGACAAGATATGGATCAATGGGTGAGCTGGGGGCAAGATATGGATCACTGATTGAGCTGGGGGCAAGATATTGATCAATGGGTGAGTTGGGGGCAAGATATGGATCAATGGGTGAGCTGGGGGCAAGATATGGATCACTGATTGAGCTGGGGGCAAGATATTGATCAATGGGTGAGCTGGGGGGCAAGATATGGATCAATTAATAAGCTGGGGCAAGATATGGATCAATGGGTGAGCTGCGAGGCAAGATATGGATCACTGATTGAGCTGGGGACACGATATAAATATTTCGATTTTTAAAATTATAAAAATAAGTACATTTTCTTTCATTAAATAAGCAAAATATCTTATAAAAACTTCACAACCCCGCACAAAATGTAAATGGAAATAGTTATTCAAAATAAAAATCATTAATTAATATTAATATATTATATTAATCAATATACAAAATATAATAATAATAATAATACATATTGTAATGGGGTATCCATATTTTATATGAAATTCTTGTTGATTTGATTTTATTGTCTATCGCAATTCTCATCTTTCTCCCAAGGATTCTTAATCAAGGAAATTGAAATACGAATTAAATAATTAATCATAGAAAACTTATTAAAGCAAATATTAAATATTATGTCAAACTAGGAATATTAAGAAGATTTGTCACAATAATATATAAAGGATATCAATTTGAGTTGCCAGAATTCAAGATAAGAAAGTGAAATATAATTATTTTAAAGAAATTATTATGAATAATTTCAAAATATAAAATGTTTTCCAGGCTAAAAATGCATTATTTTGCATTAACGTTTAATCAATTTATTGTTGAAATTCAATTAATTTTTATAAATTATTAACAAACACAAAATAACAGTTGGGATCAATTTCAACATATATTCATCTTAATTTTTCCAAACAATCCTTTTTGAGGTGATTTTATTATAACCAACAAATTGCTATTTAAAAAGTGTTTTCTATAATGCATTAATATAATTCAAATAAATAAATAGGTAAGGCAATTCTGCAGTGTTTATTAAATGCAATATTTCACCTTGAAGTAGATCATATTCACATCATCACGAAATGTAACAAGTCTTCCAATTGAATTGAAACCGGAAAGAGAGAAAGATTTCATACTGGTCAAGTCTATCTATTTCATTTAATCAATTTATTTGAATTATATTTCTCTAAATAATTCCCCTATCGATGTTATTTTTAAATTTATCATACACATCCTAAAAAATTAATTTATCGTACCTCAATTGTCCCATTATTTCCTCAAGAAACCCATTGAACTTTAAAAGGTTTCGCCAGAAAGAATGAAAGTCCTGATTTTTCTCCTAATATAGATGAAAGAATAAATAACGGGTATAACATGATGAAATAAAAATAAATCAATTAAATGACATAATATTTTTTATATTATAAATTATATTTTCTTACGCACCCGAGTTGATACGTGAAAGCTTGAGCTTTGATTTCATATATAATTACAGCCAAATATATCCACTAGACAGTTTTGTACTGAGAAAGTGCATGAAATCAGTCAACTTTTTTTACAAGATTTATTAATGTTCTTTTGAGTATAAATAAAAATTAGGAATTTAAAAAATTGGCAAAAAATGACCGCTTTTTGATTTTTTTATTGGTGTGTTACGGGGCCAATAAATATCTTCCGTTACACTTTTATCTTGTCATTTCCTTTTTGTACTTGTTTAACAATAACGAGTAATACCAATAGAAATTATAAAAATTTAAAATAAGTTATAATTTCTGTTTTACAAGACAAAAACTGAAAACAGAATGTAATGAATGCATTGTTTAAAAATTAAATTAAATCAGTTATTTTGGTGTCACAGCAAATATGGAATTGAAAATCAACTTGCTTTCATAATGTGTTTAAATAAAATTAATTTTGCAAGTTACGTGTTTCAATATTTCCTATTCGGGTTATGACTTATTTCACCATTTGACATCATGATTTCTAATCAACAGCATGGGCATATTCTGAGTGGCAGGGGTTGGGAGCAAGCCATTCGAACAACAGAATACAGTGAATTATTTAATTCAATATTGCGTTCCATTGAAAAGTTTATATTTTGAGTAAATTCTCGATAAGTGCTGCAATGTGTGAATCAATTTTTTAAATCCTTGTAAACCAGGAGCAGCAATTATTGAGTTTAATTAATTTATTATTCATTTTTGAGGGCTTTATTTATTTATCCAGCAAAATAGCTATTGGGTATGAGACTTATCATCGCACATTTACTGAATTACACGCTTTGCAACCAATTTAGCAACTTGGTGGCTACTTTTATGAATCTTTCTTTCTCCTTCTTCATTTATGCTTCCAATAACCATTTTGATTCCCCTTCAAATAATTCAACTATAAAATAAATTTAAATCAGATTTAATCTCAATATTCAAAAACTTCCTTTACTAATATTTAAACAAAAATTGAAATTTTGTCATTTACAAAGAAAGAATATTTTTAATATGTTTTGCAAATTATTTATAAACATAATTTTCACCATAAAACCCGAATTCTAATTAGATATCTTCTCCTCGTTATATTGTAAATTCGGTGTCTTAATTCTTCATTTCTATTTTTATTTACAATTCTTTTGTAATTTTAACATGTGAAGTTCTAATTGTCCATGAAACTTTCCAGACAATAGTAAAGGAAAGATTTTCATAATTAATTAAATCTTGTACTTTCTGTCGGTCACCAGAATTATTTCATTATTTCATATTCTATTTCATCTAACTATTTCTTCTTCTGGTGTATATGTTTGTTAAGGTTATCATAAAAACAAATTAATTAATAGACCAATTAATTACAAATATCAATTGTAAAAAAAACAAAGACAATAGGCCAAAGAATGATGGAGATATCTGTGTAGTCAGTCATATAATTAATTAAAACTAAGACAAAATAAAACGTGATCAGTACTAATTAAAAGGATGAACAAAAAAAGCTTAAGCTGTCATGATAAAAATGGCATGCTATGCATAAGTTTATCTATTAAAATGAAATTGAGGAAGATGTCAATTAAGGAAGAAATACAGTTGTTATCATATTGTGTTGATCAAATTTAATAATTGCCATAAATAAGTAGGACTATAAATGCCATTTTGTGTAGAAGAGATATTAGTTGTGTTTGTAAATCAGGTGAAGAATATAATGAAGAACTCTATCCTATGACAGTGGTTCTCAACCCGTGTTCCGCAATTACGCTTCCAGTGTTCCTCGAAAAAAATGACATTTTATCTTTAAATTTGCATATAAGATACATATCATCAAAAACCTCAATTAATTTCTTTATAAGATGATTCAATAAGAAAGCCGTTACACAGATATATATATATATATATATATATACATACAAATATAAAAGTGTTTTTAATGCTTGTTTTTGTTGCGCGTGGTATTTACTTTGCTTATAAGGAGGCATTGTTTACGTTTACGACAGATTTATAGTAATTTGTGATTGGTCACTCATTGTGGGCAAGTATTTTTTGTCAGTGTTCCGCGTAAAAAATTCATGTGAATGGTGTAGCGCGCTTTTATATTAATTGAGAACCACTGCTCTATGATATCGAAGTTCCGCCAAGTAACTACTCTAGTGATCCAATCATGATATTTTACCATTCAAATTGTAATAAACATTGCATTACTATTAGTGCAATTTATTATAGGCAGATTTAGTCAATTGTAGTATGAATTATATAGGTGAAGTTAGAGTATTTAGAGTAATATAGAAATTATTAATTTAAACCCAACATATTTATTAAACGGAATGATGCTATTTCTGCTCTTCATTGCAAAACTTTCTCGTGAGCTATTCACATGTTTCTACAATCCAAATTGCTGAAGTAATGGCCAATTGAGCCGGCTGCTTCCATAAACCTACAGTGTAATTCTCTACAGGCCTTCCAATAATCAATTATCATATTATATTTTTAAATAAAGCTTTATAATATTCGTAATTTTTTCATTTGAATTGAATTGGGTTTTATGAAAACATTTATATTTTCAGACCGAAGCATATCCGCATTTACGGTAGGGTCCTGTGTTTTTTATGTGTACATCGAGTTTACTTTCAGACTAAGACAAATCTCAAAGAATTTATCTTTCACCCTAAATATATGCAGACCATTTGCAGCACACTGGTGAGGATTTATTTTGATTTTTATTTATCCTTTCTATTTGTTTGTTGTTAGTATTATAGCTTGCATGTTTCACATTCCTTTTATTTCGTGTAGAATTGGGTTTATAGCAATAATTGCACAAAAATAATTGATGGCTGTAAAAGTTTAAAATTTGAGACAAAATTAAAAAGAGAAATTGAAAATTGATTAATTTAAAAATAAAAAATTGAAATTTTAAAAGTTCACATAAATGACTGAAAAAGAATTTATCAAAAATAAATTCAGAAATTAAAATTTTAATTAATATATTATATTATTTTATAAATTATAATTATTATTATTGTATTATTATTATTATTATTATTATTATTATTATTATTATTATTATTATTATTATTATTATTATTGTATTATTATTATTATTATTATTATTATTATAATTATTATTATTGTATTATTATTATTATTATTATTATTATTATTATTATTATTATTATTATTATCATTATTATTATTATTATTATTATTATTATTATTATTATTATTATTATTATTATTATTATTATTATTATTATTATTATTAGTATTATTGTATTATTATTATTATTATTATTATTATTATTATTATTATTATTATTATTATTATTATTATTATTATTATTATTATTATTATTATTATTATTATTATTATTCAGCATTGGTTATCCTGTTATCACTATGTGCTTCGAGCTTAAGAATTATGTCACACATAAATTTCGAATCGTAAGTATTTTGAAATTACAATGCGGTTTTAACACGCCATTTTTATTTGCCTAAATTGATGATTTATTACTGAAATATATAATAATGATATGTTATGCGGTGCTATAAACATAACAAAACCTCTATTGCTGGGGTTTAAATTATATTTTTATTCATTTTTTATATATTAGCACGCATACATACACTCATATATATATATATAACATTTTTCATTAATTATGAAGCAAAACAACTTTATTTACTAAAGCAACAAATACTTTTACAAATTCTACAGTTAACTTTCAAATGTTTGATGTGGGAACATCTTTCAATTATTTTTTAATTTATCTGTTAATTTACTTATGTAGCCAATTTGGTTTATTTTATTCTGGAATGTTTTATTTGATTTTTGATAGTCGCGATCTTTAGGAAGCTGCACGATAAATTTGGGAAACAAGGATATAGATTATCAAGTAATCTGCTAAAAGCTTAAAAATTATCTAATAAATGATTATACGAAATTGGACCTTCAGAGTAGTTCTTAGAAATTGTGAAGACACGCACCCAAATATATAGGAAGAACTATTAAGGTACGAGTCGGGCATACTATCGTAAATAGCCGAGGGCTGTTATGTTTCCGGCTTCAAATTGCACATTCTTCAAATTTTATTATGAGATTAAAATATTAAGACCTTTTTTGGTTTTTTTTGACAGGCAAGGAAGTTAATAAAATTGCGTGACATGAATTACTAGATATATATATATATATATATATATATATATATATATATATATATATATATATATATATATATATATATATATATATATATCAAAGTGAATAAATTAGATAATTAATAACTGATAGAATTAAGCAATACGTACAAATATGGGGATTCCATTCCTCTGAATGTAACTCTGAATAGTGGCCACGCAATATTTTAGGATATCGAAATTTAAATTAAATTTTTTAAAAAATGCATTTTTTTTTTAATTTAAATTTTATAGTAGATTCTATGACAATGAATTGTCTTCATTTTTTTTCTAGAACTCGGCATTTTATTCACTCATAACCATATATTTTAATTTTTATTCTAAATAAGATAACCAATGGATTCGTGTTTATGGTTCCTGATATTGGCAAAGATTTTCGGGAGCCTTAGAATTCAAGCTTTCGAGTTTCAGTTGCAGCCATATAAAAGGTTTTATAAGGACTGGTTTAAGAAATTGCTGTGATTAGTCATTATTTTATTAATTAGCAAAATGAAATATGTATATAAATAATGATAAATTTCAATCAAGTAAACATTTCCTAAAAGTAATTTCGAAACTAAATTATACCAAAAATTAATATCCGATTTCGATGAATTATTTGTAATCATAGGGAGGAAAGGGTATGGGAAAATGCATAAGGTCTATGAACATATAACTCGTTTTAATACTCATAAATATTTTGTGGTGCTATATAAAATTATATTTTAGAGACGTCAGAAAGAAGTTCGTCGTATTAATCAATTTTATTTTGAGCTTCTGGAAAAATCTATTCCAGAAGAACTACGTCAGTATTCATATAATGCCGAAAATGACGCTATTTCAGTGCCAGATTCAATAGAAAATTCATCAACTTCTTCTACGGGTAAACAAGAGAAGAAGTCTTTGTCCACTAGCAAACCAAAATCAAACAAATGGGTAATAATAATAATAATAATATAATAATAATAATAATAATAATAAAAATAATAATAATAATAATAAAATTAATTAATAATAAGTCTTTGTTGCAATTTCTAATTTTCGATAGAAAACTTTAGACTAGAGAATGTTGGGGTTGCCTAGATTTGTATAAGATAAAGTTCAAATGCACAGATGGCAAATAATTAGACGAATATGAATATAGCATTATAAAATTGATTGGAAATCCATAATCAATGTAATTAAAGATTTATAGATTAATTAATGAATTGTAAACAAATTAAATAATTAAATTAGGAGTAACCTCTCTCACCTTGACATGCGAAATGTCAGTTTGATTTCTTCAAAATTTTCTCGCTCCTAGTAGAAATAATATTATCGATTGTATCGGGGGAAAAGTTCTGTATAGGAAGAGGTCTAAATTCACTCAAATTTCTAATATGGTCGAAGAAACGGTGATAAAAGTTGAGAATAAGCGAAGTGCTTTTATAGTGAAGAGAGTTCTATGAAAGTCCAGTCAGATTCGTTTAAATATCATACTTAAGGCGGTCTGCCATAGCCTTATCTGTCATTAGAATCAAGTAAAGTCGTATGAATTGTATTAACAGAATTGGAAAGATTGTAAAGTGTAATATTAATAAAGGTTAATTGTGTTGAGCTAGTATTATTTGATCAAGATTACCTGGAGTCAAGCTAACAGTCTTATTCTACCCAATCATATTTAAGTACACACCAAAACTAATTCATTTCAATTTAATTTAGAAAGTAATTGGAATATTCTATGAATGTTTTCGTTCCTTTTAATATATTATTTCTATTTCCATTGATGTAATTCAATAACATAAAATTTTAAATATTTAATCCTTGATTTACATGTATAACCTTTTCGCTACGCAGCACATTTTGAGATTTTGTGCTCGTTGTGTGCTCATATTTCAGTGGTTGCGAGGGGTTTTCGTGATGAGCATTTTGCAACGATTGATGAGATTAAAATAATTTTATCAAAATGAAATTCATTCAGAATTTGAATGACATGCCGGATTCCATATCTCACAGCAATAATATCTCACCAACTATTACAGAGTTTTTGAACGCATTGCCATCTTCCGATGAGGTGGAAGAGACATTCCAAGAAAGCCCAAATCTCCAAGAATTCGATGACATGTCAACCTTACAAAGACGCATAAAAAGTAAACCTTTGACCAATAGCATTAATGCAAATTCTCCATCAAATAATTCCTCCAATCTTGACAATATTAATCATATTAATAATTTCAACGACAACCTCAAGGTGAATAAAGAGGAGTACCTCAGCAAGTAATATTTATTCATTATCACATTTGAATCTGTAATTCCCTAACCAACAAAATAATATTAAAAATATCAATTAATAATTCTTCATATTTTGTATCAGAATTGTTTATTTTTATCTCTTAATGGGGTAATAAACGACAAATCTTTAATCCAAGATTGAGTTTATAATGCGTTGGGGGGGGGGTCACCACCAGCAGCAGCATCCCTATAACCATCCGGTTTGTTAGATAGCTCTATATCGTTATTTCATCAGATCTCACATTCAATATCATTTGTTATTATTGTGCACTGCACTTATTGATTGATTGCCTTCCATTGCACATTTGGCCGTTTCGTTGTCTAGGTCAATATTTCTCTTTTCCTCTTCATATTGTATGTTTATGCCCGGGACCTTTATAGGCTTTTATATGCAGTGTAGACTTCGAATGGGGTTCACAATACTTTTAATTATAAACTTTTCAATAAACTTGCAACCCTGTCAAACTGCATAATTTCTCCTCGCAATTGAATTGTTGAAGATTATTGAAATAAATCGTATGTGGCAATTCATAGGAAGGGATTTAGAAAAGTTATGAAAATGATTTATGTATAAGATCAAGTGTTCCAAAAGTTTATTGGTAATTGGAGTATATTGTATTTAGAATATGCTTATGATCCTAAATTCTGTTCCCTGTGACCTTATCATGCCTTTTGTAAATGTAGTACAAATATAGATGTTGTGATTAATATTGTGATCCCATGGTGGAAATGATGGGCTTCATTAAATATTTCTGAATGATATTTATTTCTCGATGTCATTCCCGTTCATTAATAAATATGTTATCGTTGCAATATTATGTTGCAGCTGTTGATGATAGTTAGAGAGCTGTAATGTGACTGAGAGCAATGCATATCCTTACTGCTAGAAAATGTATTATTATTCCTTCACAATACCATTTCTTACGAGATCTAGTGTAATGAATGTCATAAACATTGATAGCACATTGCATGTATATCGGCTCCAAAATCAATCGGTATTCCTTAGCAGTAAAGGTCCTGAACTAATGATCGGTTCAAATATCAATTGAAGATTCATTAAATTGAAGTGAAAACCGTTGATGAATGGGGGGGGGTTATCTGTTATAAAATATCTGCAATTACCGGTAGGTCTGTTTGAGCGGGTCAATCTGTTGAACTGATAATGTATTTCAGCTCATAGATAGCAACACCAGTGAGGATAATAAAGACAACAACCGGTATAAAATAATTAATATGTTGAACTGTGAAATGTAAATGTTGATTGCTAAATTGTCTGGCTACACAGCAACTGTGCTGGAATGATTTAGACTCTGGTTTATAAGGCAATGCATTAGACATAATAAATTATAATTGCCGGCTAACTGGGCCGTTCTTAGAACCCGTATCAACGAGTTTATCCCGCGATCCATGAGAGATTCCCCATATTGTAGGGAATTATTTCCTCATAGTTGCTTCCTTAGATGCTATACAATCTTGTGACAGATTTATTATCCATCCTTATTGGAATTTATTGCAATTTGTCTTTGATATTCTGAATTAAAAGTGCAATTGGTATTGGAATATTAACCTTGTACATTATATTTTATTGTCTCTATTTACACTTGTATGTTTGCTATTATTTCTCTGATTATCTTGTGTTTCTGTCCATTGGATTCGATCTATTCAAATCTGGCATAAACTCCTTTTGTAAAGCTTTTCCTCGATCTGATTTCTTTCTCTGTAAGGGACAAATTTTGATGAAAATCTTTATTATAAATCTTATTTCCAACATGTTAACATGACATGGGATACCATTGAAATATTTAACAGAACTGTAAGACAGTGGCGCAAATTAATAATTTTGTCTACCTGTGGGGAGCTGTGGGTTATCATTGAATTGGTTATAATTTAATATCACTCAAATGGATAACTCTTTACCCATCCTTTCAATTCGTATCTCGTGCATTCGTATCATTCAGGCACAGAACTCAGTGGGCAAATAGAAATAAATGCCTGCATGATAACAGGGGCAATTGGGTATAAAAAATAATTGTTCATTGCACGGTTTTTAACGACTGAGGAAAATGAAAAGTTGCTTATGAAAATAATTATCGGCTCTTGAATGACATAAATATCAGTTTTCTGGCAAATATCTTGGCCTCAGATGAGATATCTTTGAAGCTCAATGTTTCTCACAGTAGAACATAATCTCTTGGGTGGGAATCTACAAATGGGAGTTCCGCTAAGGCAATCAACGTCTTTAACATGTACCATTGATTGTCTACTTGGGTTCTGAAGGAAACATGAAGTTCGATTTAAATAAGAATCGTGGAATAATGGTTAGAAATAAAACCTTACCATTGGTTATCACACAAAAAGATTACCTGCTGATTTAGTAATTTCTAGCCTCAATCCATTGCATGGAAATGCAATTAATATGTTTATTCCTGCCAATAAGCCAATTACATCATGGATAGTTTACAATTTATTGATAACATGTTTAAGCACCTTTAATCACATTAAAATATCTTATTTCAAAATGTATATTGTCAAAATTGTCTAAGATTTCGTCAAAAATCATTTTTCATCTTCTTTCGTCTCTGCTGTAGAGATTTATCTTGATTTTTAGTAATTCTCAATTGTCCACTTTATATTAAATTAATTAATTAAATGATTACTAATTATAATCAATAGGCCTCATAAATAAATGTGCAAAATGAAAGTGCAAACATTTGGAATGAAATGATTTTTCTCATTGTTTGCAAGTCGTACTGCTTCTCTGGTTTTTCTTGCTTCTATTGTTTATTTTTGCATTATTATTATTATTATTATTATTATTATTATTATTATTATTATTATTATTATTATTATTATTATTATAATTATTATTATTATTATTATAATATTATTATTATTATTATTATTATTATTATTATTATTATTATTATTATTATTATTATTATATTATTATTATTATATTATTATTATTATTATTATTATTATTATTATTTCTTTCCAATATTTCCTTTCATCAGCCAGCTGTTGCCTATTCAGTTCTCAAATCTTATGTTCAAGTATTAAATTATTAATTTGAATAAAATATCATAAATTTCCCTTCTATTGCTTATTCGGTATTATTTTGATTTTCAATTTCACATATCAATATGTTGATTATTCTAGAATAGAAATCCAAGTGAAGAAATTGAAATCAGAGCTACAAAGTGCCAAAAAATCGGAAACAGATATCAAAGTGCAATTGATGCAAATCCTGCAATCAGAAACACAAATGAGAGCCGAATTGAAAACCATAAAAGGTGAAATGCCACCTACACTAACGAAATTACAGCAAATGCAACAGCGGCTGGCAACGGAAAAACAAACCGGACAAGTGTTAGACAAACGATTCTATGAAGAGAAAAAGATTCGTTTGCAACTGCAGTCTCAGTTAGAGACCGAAAGGAAATCCCGACTTGAAGATAGTGAACTAAATGCTAAAGCAATCCAAGCGGTAGCTGTTGCGGCTGCTCGATCAGCTGATTGCGGGGAGGCATGCAAAAAACAAAGAAAGGAAATGGAAGCTGAATTATCTTCATATCGTAGAGATGCCAGACAGCAAGAAGAACGAATAATATTGCTCAGCAGACAAGCAGCTGAATGGCCGGCATTGATTCGTATCGCTGAGGAGCATCGCGATTTAATGTGTCGCATTGCTGCCGTCAAGGATGAGAACTTGCACCTGACCGAGCAATTACGTGAGCTGAACAAAATGAAACAAGAATTACTCACTTCATATCACTGTTCTCAACTGGAAATTAAAGAACTTGACTGTAAGTTTATTTATTTGATTTTTGATAATAATTGGTCTAAATTAATAATAATAATAATAGTAATAATAATAATAATAATATTATAATAATAATAATAAATATTTAAAATTTCAATTATTTTCATGCTAATTAGAGATCAAAGCGAATAACAAAATAAATTTTAAATTTCGTTAGATTTAAATCAATACCATTATTTAGCGATTGTTATAATAAATTTGAAAGTTACTCTTTGTTTTTTCCGATACTCAATAGAAACACTTTGGAAATGATGAAGAGATGTAGAAAATTAATGAAAGAAAAACTATCAGTGATTGGATTGGATATGTATGATACAAATTGTGAAGTTGGTCTATTTCGGTTCTTGATTAGATGGTGTTCAGATCTTTGTTTTGAATATATATGTCATGGGTGCAATGCCACATACATTGGAATGACTGCCCGTCATCTCCGTTCTCAAGTTCTGGATAACTGTCGACTGAGGGAATTGTTTTTTATCAGCAAGCACAGTCTTTTGTTTAGGCTTACATTTCAATGTTGGAAGGTGGTATCTAATTCCTGTTTTTTGAATTTCGTGTTTATTAGTGGATTTCAGTTGTTACTTAGATGGTTTTCGGATCTTGGTTATGAATATTTATGTCATGGGTGCAATGCCACATACATTGGAATGACTGTCCGTCATCTCCGTTTTCAAGTTCCTGATCACTATCGACTGAAGCAATTGATTAATATTAGTAAACACAATTTTGTGGAAAATTTATTAGAATCTTGTTTGGTTCCAGCTTTTGTGAGTTTTAAAAGTTTTAAAAATTTTAAGACTTTTATAATTTTTAAAGTTCGAATATAAAAAACAAAATTTTGTAAAATTTTTAGCGAAATTAATTTTAAAAATTAATGAATTAGATAATTAGTTTGTTTAAATAAAGATCAATTTATATTGATTTAGTTTGATTTCAATTCTACCCGAAGATGACAGTGATTCTGTCGAAATATATTGTAGTAAAATATATATATTGGATTTGGTGCTTTTCGTTAAAGAAAAATAGATAATAATATTAAATATAAAACACTTGATAAGGCTGTGCCAGAATATATTTATAAAATATAGAATAAATAGTGAAAATAAATAATAATAAATAACTTTAAACAAATTAATCTTAACTAGTTATCTCCCAGCAGTCGATATTCGACCGTAATTCATTAAATTTTTAAGTTTTAATGTTATTCAGGTTCTTTCGTCAAAGGGTATTCCTTTATAATTATTGATTATAATTTTTTTGATTTTTTTCAATTACGTTAACTTAGAACGTGTACAAATGTCATTAGGATATGTTTTTAGCCTTAATCCCATGCAATACCTATGAAATTTAAAATTTTATGTTAATAACTATTGAATCACTACTACTCACTTTATTGACAACATAAAGAAACATTTGAAGTCAATCAAAAATAATTTATTTGCAATATATATATATATATATATTATAAGAACTTTTATTTCTTCCAATTTCACCACTGATTATTTTTTCCATTGAATTTATTAAAATAAGGGGTATTAATATAATAATATTAATTAATATAATAATAAATGAGTTGGCAATATTAATGTTTGATAAAGGCCATGTTGAAATTAAATGTAAAAATCAATATTCACAAATTTCATAAATGCGAAATTATAAATGAAATTTATCTGTCTAATATTGATGATGAAACCAAACATACCAAACATGCATTAACATAAAATCTCAACATCAAAATCTTCAATGTAGGGTACTAATCCAGAAAAGATTTTTCAATCCCGGGATCTTGATTTATAAATATTGTATTTCATTAAATTCATTGATTTTTCAAAAATGTAAAAAAACATAATTCATCTAATGTTTCATAATTTAGACGAGTTTTCGGTTTATTGCAAATGTTTCCGGCTTATGAGGGAACCATTTCGGACTCCACTGAAATCACAGGAATCGTTGATAATTGATCATAAATGTTTTGGAGATAATATCCTTTTTTACTATTGTGAATTAAAATTACAATTTCATTTTTATCAGGCTATTAAAATCAAATTTCGAAATATCTAGCTGTAAGCGTTCTTCAATGATGCTATTTTTGCTTTCATTTCTATTTACAACATCCAAATTAGCAGTAGAATCATTTGATACATCGTTTCAATAAACTGTAATTAAATTCACATTCCTTCTGCATAGTTTCTGTACGTCTGGTTTTGTCAGTTTCAAGCATTTAACCATATCGGATATAATTCATAAAACCCGATTTGGTAAGATAATCTTGAAAATTCAAAAAAATTAAGTTTTTAATCAGATTTTTCTAAAGTCTAGCCTATTTTAAAACCTATTACTAAAGCTTCTAATTATTAATCTAGATCTTTTGAAAGACTGCAAACAAATCTTATTCGAGAATCTTTCACAATTAATTTTTAGATGACCTCTGGAACTAACTGAGTCCATGCAAGGTTCACTATTATATGCTTAAAAACTTAAGCCAGGTTATTTTATTTTGGAACTTTGATAAGATTAGTAGTTAATTTCCAATATTTCAATGAGAAATTTCAGTACCAAACTTAGTTGTTGATCGCAAGGAAAGAGTTTTGTGGCTTTTTCATTATTGAACAACCTTGAATAGCAATACTAACAATATTTGGATATTTCCTTTGATCCTTATAAGACCAAAATTTCACTTGTTACCATTTATGAAGATTAAGATCTTTGTTCTGAAGCTCTGATTTCATCTTTCAAAAAGTATTTTTAGTATATTACTGTAACTTATAAACTTTATCTTTAATTGTCGTAGCAGATAGAAGTAATGAATAAACAAACATTTTAAAAGTAGTTTCTTTCGATTTAAAGAAAATTCTTAATAAATCTTTGTTCAAATTCATTTACGTCAAAATCTACATGAATAGATTTATGATGAACATGAAGACCTTTAGTCGAAAGACTGACATAGTTGAGTGATTTTATACACGAATTACATTCGCCATTGTACCATATTCACCATATATCGTCTTTGTAAAGTAAAAACTCATTAACTTAAATATTCACTTAAGCGAGTTTTAGCCGGTTTTGTACTTTTATTATTAAACATCCATTATATAAACTAGATAATATGAATTTATGAGATCTCTTTTTCATAATCGGTTTGACAAAAAGATGGATAATAACAAGTTATAAAAGAAAGTAGAAAAAAGTATTTTTGACAAAAATGTAATTAAAGAGTTTTTCATCTATTGTTGAGGTCTCAAATGTTTCTATTTCAAATCCCAACTTGGGGGTGAATCTTATTTAAATAATCAATAAGGTGAAATATGTTTACAAAGGTTTATTAAATAAAATCTACTTTTAAAAATTTACAATCTGATTTGAAAAATTCTTTAATATATTTCCCCAATCAAATACTCTTGTGATGTAACATGATTGGGTTCGTGTTGTGTAAGAATGTAGGAATATTTGTAAATCAAATATGTACACTGATTTTGGTTTTAAAATTGTTTAAGATTACCCTAAGGCAATTTTGATTTAGAGCACTTAATTTTAAATTTAAATCCCTAAATTGGTGGTGAATATCTGAATTTTTGGTTCTTATTTTTCCAAAATTTCCGTATATTTTACGACTTTTGAAATTTGTATTATATAAGCCGAAAATTTGACAGCGAAGGAAGAAATTTACTAATGAAAAATTTGTTTTATTAAATTAGCGTTACAGTGGTGTTTATATATTATAATTGTGATTATCCTCTCCATTAATGGACGTGTAGAAATAGTTTTATTTATGGCGAAGTTTGAATTAGTGAGTTTGGATTAGAAGACATTTACAAGAGTTGGAATGGAAAAAGCATTCCGAGAGTCGCATCAAAAGTTAATGGAAACTAGAATCATCTATGAATTGGGGAGTGAAGATAACATCACTTGATGATAATATTATGGAAACAATTTATAAAAACAATAAGAAATGCTGCTCAGGAAATTAGATTCTACTATAATAAAGGGCTTAGTATTTTAAAAAAAACCTTTAGCATTACCCGTCCCAGATTCAAATGCTTCATCAGCTCCATGAAGTAGGCTAAGCTGAATAAATAGCTAAGTGAAACTGTAATTATTCTAATCAACATTGATTAATCTTTTACTTTTGAAATCCTCATTTCCACTGACGAATCAACTTTTTATTTAAACGGGTTTGTTAACCGACACAACTGTAGAACTTGGGAAATCCTAATGAAATCATTCCACAATCTCACTGTGGACTGTCCAAATTCCGAATATTGACAAATTAGGCACATGTTTATATCTTTCTTCATGTCACAAGTTGGACGCAAATTGATCTCTTGCTCATTACGTGTATCATTTTCATCACATCGTGAATAGGCAAAGGATTGGGAAATAGTGAAAGTTAAAATCCCATGCAGCTATCTAAGAAATTTACTTATTTCAACCTTTTATGTGGAAAGTAGCAATGTCACTGCTAAACCAAATAATTACCGCACCGGGTGTACCAACTGAATGATAACGAAATATCATCTAACTGATTATATATTATAAGATAACGCCAATCAAACATTTTTTTCACGATTAATTTCGACAGTTTTCCTGTCATCATCAGGTGGGATATAATACTCATTAAATAAAGGATTTTAAACAAATTTAATTATATATAAAAATTTTTTTATTTTATAAAAATATTATTTTTTAAAAACTTTAACATTTAAAATTTAATTTAATAATTTAAAAATTTAAAAATTTTTTATCAATTATTTAATTTAACACAACAATCAATACATACAATACACCAAAGCTTATTTAAAAACACTCAACACACAAGTATTTACAGCATTCTGCACATTAATTTTCGGATTCAATGATTTTATCAACAACGCCTCACAAATCACACGTTCCCAATAATTATAGGATAAATGACCATGCACGAGGTGAAGGGGTTGATTTATCGTGCATGGTCTTTGTCTTCTACTTTTAAAAATTCGGTAAAGAGTGTTGATGTGTTGGTTGAACTGTTGATGAAGAATGGTTATTCAAAATCCTTTTTAGTAGTTATGGTGAAAGAGACTGTTGACAAATTTATTAAAAATCCTAAGGATCCATGTTTGAGAAAATTTGGGTGTGATCTTGTTGAGACGTGTGAGTCTGATGAGTTAAAATCTGTGTGTGATTTTGTTGAGGTGGGTGAGTCTGATGAGTTAAATAAATTAAATAGTGTGAGCAAGGATGATGAGCCTAAATTTGTGTTAGTATTGCCGTACTCAGAAGGTTTTAAGGATTATAAAGTGAAGATAAGAAAGCAGTTAGGGAATTTAAACTATAGGATAGTGTCAACTTCATGGAAAGTACGCAATATGTTTATTAATAAGTCAAAGACTCCGGTTGAATTGTGTTCCGATCTCGTTTATCAGTTTACATGTAATGGGTGTAATGCCACATACATTGGAGAGACTTCCCGTCATCTCTGTATTCGAGCTCGAGAACATTGTAGACCGAAGTCTTTGACCCATATTGGTGAGCACAATAAGGGCTGTAAGATTAAAATAGGTATGTCTGATTTTAAAATTTTATTAAAAAACTTCGATAATTATTGGGAACGTGTGATTTGTGAGGCGTTGTTGATAAAATCATTGAATCCGAAAATTAATGTGCAGAATGCTGTAAATACTTGTGTGTTGAGTGTTTTTAAATAAGCTTTGGTGTATTGTATGTATTGATTGTTGTGTTAAATTAAATAATTGATAAAAAATTTTTAAATTTTTAAATTATTAAATTAAATTTTAAATGTTAAAGTTTTTAAAAAATAATATTTTTATAAAATAAAAAAATTTTTATATATAATTAAATTTGTTTAAAATCCTTTATTTAATGAGTATTATATCCCACCTGATGATGACAGGAAAACTGTCGAAATTAATCGTGAAAAAAATGTTTGATTGGCGTTATCTTATAATTAAATCATTGCCATGTATGTTTGATTATATATTATTATTATTATTATTATTATTATTATTATTATTATTATTATTATTATTGTTGTATTTTAGTCGTTTTGAAGAAAAAAAATTACCAAATATTTGAACTGCAAAGCAAGTTGCAATCTCTATCGCTACCAATGTCAGATTACAATACATCTGGTGCTCATTCATCATATGGGATGGAATCAAATCAAATATGTCAGAATAATTATCAGTCATATTCACCCGGTACCTATACCACTCATCCATCCAATTCCGGCAGCGGCAGGCATTCAACCAATAATAGTCCACTCTATATGTCGTATCCGCCGGCCAATCACTCTCCTTGATGCGTGAGCACTATCACCAACACCTGTGTCACACTTGATCTCCCGACTATAATGTCCAGTTTAGTTGCGTCATCAACATATGGGGTTGTTACCATCTGTCTGTTTTTGGCTTCTTCAGTTTCGTCAATTCAATAAATTTGTATTGTTGTTTTCTATTGAATTATTATTATTATTATTATTATTATTATTATTATTATTATTATTATTATTATTATTATTATTATTATTATTATTATTGGATCAGGTAAAGAATATCACCCTAGGGGGATATTCTTTCTAATAAAATTTTTATATAATAAATAAAAATAATCTATATATTTAATGATTTCCTTAATGATTTCTTATGATGAAGAAATACAGCCATTATTTCAAATGAGCTCGATTGAATTGATTCATTATGCACAACTAAAAAGGCTAATAGCTAGTAAAATGCCTTTGACTATTGTTGTGTCAATATGGTGCTCACAAGGTATCAGACGATCGATGGTTTTGTCTGGAAATGCCAGAATAAACCATGCTCAAAATACAAAACCAATAAAAGCATCAGAGAAGGTTCTTTTTTCTATAATTCTAAATTGTCAGTGGCTAGCATAATGAGAATAGTTTATTATTGGGCAAATGAACTTTCAATCAAGAATATTGTTAATATTACTGGAATATCTAAACCTTCAATTATAAAGATTACACGTGAATTACGCGAAATAATTAGCACTTATTTAGATGCTAATCCAATAATATTAGGAGGAAACGGAATAGTTTGTCAAATAGATGAATCTTTATTCGTTCATAAGGTTAAAGCTCACAGGGGTCGAGCTCCACAAGAACAGGTATGGGTATTTGGAATTGTAGATACGAGTTCTATACCCTCGAAAGGGTACATGCAAATAGTGGATGATAGATCTGCCAATACCTTATTGCCTATTATTAGCTCAATATGCCTCCCCGGAACTATCATTCATTCAGATGAATGGAGAGCATACAATTCCATATCTTCTTCACTAGGATTTGAACATTTAACCGTAAACCATTCTGTAGAATTCATTAATCGTTCCAATTTGTGTCATACTCAAAACATTGAGTCATATTGGAACAAGCAGAAGTATCGAATCAAAAAAATGAAAGGCATTTCAAAAAACGATCTGAAAAAATACTTTTATGTGGAGAGATCATATTTCTATTAATCCTTACTTCGGAATAATCTCTCTGATAAAGAATAAATTTATTTTTTAATTATTTTATTTTAAAAAAGTATTATTATTTTTCTGGGGGGATATTATTTACAACAATTTTTCTGGGGGGATATTATTTACCTGATCCTTATTATTATTATTATTATTATTATTATTATTATTATTATTATTATTATTATTATTATTATTATTATTATTATTATTATTATTATTTGAGTATAAAAGAGACCTGTTGAAAAGCGAATTACCAGTTGGTCGAAAAAGCAATAAAGAATTTGTTAACGTTTGCGAAGCTCCGAGGGAATCGAAAGATAAAATCTAAGTGAAAATGATAGGAAATTATTTTACCAGGAAATTTGATTACCCATTGGGCAACCTACTTTATATATTAATTCGAGAGAAGGTGCAAATACCGCGACAAGTTGTTGAATACGTGTTGGGTTTTAGTTTAACAGACTTGTTAAATAATAACTCCACAGTATGTGAATAAATCAAAATTATTTTGACTCCAAGTTTATAAACCAACAAAGCCTGTTCTTGAGTTTGTTCATCTTTAGAAATCCCAGTTCCAAATTCGCCTGCAACTGCCTTATATTCATATAATACCGACTCCTCTTTTCTATAAATCTCTTAGCGATGACGCTATTAATAGAAGTTTTAAAAGCCTTATAATCTCTAAATTGTTTCAATATCAACCATTGGAGTAACAATAACCCGATGATAGATTCGATGTATGGCTATTGTCTTTTGATTTTCAGCATATCGACATTTGATTTGAGTTGATCTTAAGAAATTTATATAATCTGACAAAATAGAAAAAGCCTTTAAATCCAAACCAATTTTATATATTGCATAATCATTAGCTTGAGCCATTTTTTCTTTGAAACTAGGAGTTTTGTTATCTTTATCTTTCATATGAGACAATTAAAGTATTGACTGGTTAAGGGAAACTGGTGAACTAATCTTTTAAACATTGGTCGACTTTCTTCAATAGATTTACTTTGTGTACGTTACTAGTCTAACAACTAAACTCAAATCATTGTATTTCAAATTTCAATAATTATAAATTACTTCAAAATATAATTTACAACAGTGTATATCTACATTAAAATTTGAACATTTTGTTGTCATTCCATAATTTTTTTATAAAAGGCTGCAAAAGCCAAGTAAAAATCGCTAAATGTCTTTCCAAATAATATAAGGAGGTACGATCGCCCTCATCTCCCCCTATAGATCCGCCACTGGATTTAATTTAATGAGTTTCTCAGCCATCAATATTTTATCAGGATTACTAACTTTATTTTCTGCTATTTTAAAAAATAGTTCCAAAAAATACTTTTAAACAAGCATTCATATCTGATCTGAAATTCTCGAAAATTCTAAAAAACCCAATTAAATTTCGAAAAATTCCATCCAAATTTCCTTACAAAAGCATTGTCCGTGTCTGTTTGCGCACACATACATGAAAAACCATTTAGCAACAAAACACGCACACAGACGCGTGGCCGAAATCGGTCGAAACAATATGAGTTTTTTAACTGAAAATTGAAGTGAAAATTGAATTTTGAAGCATGCATTTGAATTGACATTATTTTAATCATTTAATTTTCAATCAACTGCTTAGAAACTTTCTCTGATTTCAAATTATTCATCTTTAACATTTTGGTCAAATTTTAATTCATCTTTAAATTTTGAATCTAAAATTAAGATTAAACGAATTCCAAACTTTCCCTTCATGCCATTGAAATTAATGAGTGACAAAAAATTATTTATCAAAAAAAAATTCCACATAAAATTTGATTGAATTGCAATTAGCATGTTTAAAGCGCAGACAAATTTCAAAACCAAAATTAACCTTCAATCTTACAGTGATATTGCACCATTTCCATGACAACTTAACATAGATTCTTCATAAATGAATTTCAAAAAATTTCCAGCCATCTTTTTCTCTCTCAAATTTGTCTGAAATAGTTATTATAGAAACGTATCTCAGCGGCACGTTTCTATATATCGAAAGTTTGCACGCATTTTTTAGTTTGTGTGCTGTATTTAATTTTTTTACCACTTTTCCGATTTCTCTAGTGTAAAGCGTATCTCAATGCACTATCAATGAGAAAATCGGCGAGACATGAAAGTGAGTTTGTATTATTGTTGTGAAGGAGAACAAAAGATGAAAAATTCGAGATGAGTTAGGAATAGTCAGAAGAATGTCTCGCTATTAGAGGCGATTGTGGCTAGAGTAGACGGAGTCGTCACCAATAGTGAGCACCCAACACATGCGGGCTGTGTCAATCGAACTTCTGGGAAGGGGGGAATGGTGCTGCGGGATGAGGCTGGCCCGTACGGAAGATGGCAGACCTAGAATGCGTGACTCCAATTCAAGTTTAATATTGTCCTGATAGAAGGTCTGTGATTGATCTTGTATCAATGTCCTCTGAAACTCATGTTCTCAATAATAAGGCTGTCGCGGCAATGCTACAATATTTCTTGGTTCGTCTCATTCAACCGAACGGAGTTAAACGGCGTTTCCTCCAAGCGATCTATCTTCGACTCCAGCAACCGAAATCTTTCCTGCAGTGTTCGGTTGAATTCGTTCTTATCCGAACACGATAAGCAGGGTTTCAATTGCAAACTGGATTGTGCTATCTAGCTATAAAAATATGAAAAACAGAAATTAAAATAGGGAGACAAAATTACATAAACGAGTGAAGGATCAGCGGGGAAATAACCAGGACCGACGATACGAACGAGGATCTAATACCTTATTTGACTTAGGATTAATCTAGTGGTCTTTGAAAATTGTGATAATACTATATATAGAATTAACTTAATTTGACCTACATATAAGAAAGTTATCCAGATTAAGTCAGAGCATCGAATTAATAGTTATTTTAATCCTAACACTTATCTTCTCGCCGATGATGCAAATGCTGAATGATTATCTCAATACTGGTTCTGTGCTTATCATAAAGAGACTATTCGTGAGTAGGTAAATATGAGCCCCATTTATCACTATGAATTTTTGCGCATACCCCCACCGCCTAGAAAGAAGTGCAATTATGGATTTTTAGTGTAAATTTTTTAATAAGTGCAAAGTGCAATTTTCAATATGTTTTTGGTTATTCCTAATGTAAGACTTGATATTTTAACCAGACCCCCTACACGAAAAAGAAGTATCCGATGACGTCAAGCAATATTATATAAAAATCTTTAGAAAAACTTTATTTGTGATGTACCGTTTGCGTTTTTAAGAAATAATTATTGGAACATTGAGAACCAAACATATTTTGTCGAGACATCTGTCATGAAAAAGTTGCTTTTAATGTGTAAGTGCAAAATGTGTAGATTAATTATTTTTAAAGTGAAATTTTGTACTTTTTAGTTACGACTAATATTTCACCCATACACCCTACACGAAAAAGATGTGCTCGATTACGACAAACAAGATCTTATATAAAAAGATTATAAGAAGATTTCATTTCCTTAGAGTTTTCACGTTTTTAAGAAATAATTTTTGGAACATTGGGAACGTGTCATATTTTGTCGAGACATGAAAACGTTGCGTCACAATTCAATTATGAAAATTCCAAAATAAAATTCTCAAAAAGTTCCATGGTAATCCCAGGAAATGGGAAAGTGTAAAACCAATCGATATGTCTGAAAATTTCGGCTATGTCCGTCGTTTTTATCATATTTATAGATGACTGATCATACTAGAATTACGATATTTTGATCAGACTTTGAAGTTTTAGTAGTAAGAAATATAAATTTTTGATTAAATAAGCACTTAAACATTGTTCTTGAAACAGATTAAAACAAGTTGATGTTTCAACTGATAAACAAGTTAAGATATGGCTATCTCGACAAACCACAAAACCAAAGAAAGCAAAGTTTAAAATCGGTGATAATGTAAGAATATCAAAAATTAGTGCTTCTCCATTCATTAAAAACTTTGATAGTAATTGGAGCGGTGAAGTTTTTCAAATTTCAAAGATTAATACCAAGCAGATTCCTGTAATGTATGTTATTAGGGATTACGATAACAATGAAATTATAGGAAAATTCTATGAGCAAGAATTACAAGTTATTCCAAAACCTACAACTTTTAGAATACAAGAAATTATAAAGACGAGAGGAAAAGGGATACATACACAATATTATGTCAAGTGGAATGGATATCAAAACCATACTTGGATATTGAAATCACACATAATGTAAAGGTGCCTATCAAAGGCTATGACAGAATCGATAAAACAATTGTTCAATTCACGGATCGAAGTTACACTTTTAACAGATGCGTGAGATTTCCTTAGATGTGAATCGATTAATGAATCGCTAACAAGTGTTTTGCTGAAATAACTAGAACTTTGCTACCAAGCAGCCAAGACAACAGAATCAACTGAATCGCATAATCAATAACATCAATGTTACCAAAATATAAAATTATATTCCCAACTGGCATCTGATTCAATAGAATATAGGGAACCCCAATTGAATTATATTTAGAGCTGTTTAGAATTCGATCGTTCAAACACGTTTTGAATATTTCGGCAGACTCACCACAGTAGTAGGATGTGTCACCACTGGCACATGTCACCTCTGGCACCCCCCGGGGGGGGGGGGAAAAAAAATTTTTTTCAAGGTCAAATTTCAAACAAAGACATATGACTCATCAAGGCCATTGAAACAAAGGCCATGACTCATCCTATGACCGATCAAGGTCATTGAAAAAAGGCCATGACTCACCAAAGTCACTGGATGACTCATCAAGGTCATTGAAACAAAGACCATGACTCATCCGATGACTCATCAAAATTCTCAAGGTCATTTAAACAAAGACCATGACTCATCCTATGACTCACCAAGGTCATTTTCAAGGTCATATGACGCATCCTATGACTCATCGAGGTCATTTTCAAGGTCATATGACTCATCAAGGTCAAAAAAATTTCAAGGTCATTTTCAAGGTCACCTGAGTCATCCTATGGGTCATCGAGGTCATTTTCAAGGTCATTTTCAAGGTCATATGAGTCATCGCGATGAGTCATCAAGGTCATATTATTATTTTTAAAAAATATTATTATTTTTATTATTATTTTTAAAAAATATTATTATTTTATTTTTAAATTTTTCAAAGTTCCCGCCAACGAAAAATAATAATCGATAATCCAAGACCTTTCGAATGAGCTATATATCATGTTATTATTATTATTATTATTATTATTATTATTATTATTATTATTATTATTATTATTATTATTATTATTATTATTATTATTATTATTATTATTATTATTATTATTATTATTATTATTATTATTATTATTATTATTAATCTATATACACCGAGTCTATATACTCCGAGTCTATCCGACAAAATATTTTGTCCCCCTATGGGTAATGCTCACAAGGGTACTGGTCACGCTCAACAAATCAACAAATCAACAAAACATACATTTATTTAAACAATAAAATAATGTAAAATTAACAAAGGTAAACTAAATATTGATGTACTACTATTCGCAGCAATATTGTTTGAAATTGGTAACGTTGAATTGATTTTCAGATATTCTATTGATCCTTTGATTGTTTGAATTTCTCTTAATAATAATTCAATCTTTTTTAACAAATAATCATGCTTCTTATCAATAATTTTCATATTCTTTTTATTTTCAACAATAGAGTTATTGAAAACCATAATATGATCAATCAAATTAAATTTTATATTTTGTATATATTCAAATGATAGTTCATAACTGTTTTCTAAATTCTCCAATCTTTGAGATATTCTTTTTCCTGGATGCTTTGACCATTTTGGTTTGTCGAGAATATATAAAATATCCATCAACTTGGCTGTATTCGGACAAACACATATTGATTTATTAAAAGACTCCACTGTTATTGTTGTATTGTGTGAGCACACACTCGTTATAATAATTAGCAATATGAATATAGTTTTCATGGTGTATCAAATCAAAACCTTTCTTTTACATTTATAGTCTATCAACCAATCAAAATCATACGGTATTAGTATAAATAAAACATCATATTTTAAATTATTGTAAAAATGTCTCATTTTATGGAAAGTCTTTTAAGAGAACTCGTCAACAAGAATATTATGGAAAGCCTCAGTTTCCTGGTCGATCGGACCGAAAAGATCATAGAAGGTAATCACATTGATTATGAGGATGTGATCAATTCCGATTGTCTCGAAACCAAAAAATTCTATTTTAATAGGATTTTTAACTGCCTATGCGACGAGGAGATGAAGTGGACCCGAATACTAGTAGGGTTCGCTTATATGAAGATAATAATTGAAAAAAGTCTATGGGACTCCGAGCACTATTATCAGTGGTCTCAAGAAGTAATACTTTTATAATCTATATTTTATTAATATTTATTTTCTAGATAATCAAGTCAAAGTTTCAACCATGGATTGAAGCCAATGGCGGATGGGGCGTACTCAATCAACTCGCCAGAAATGCGAAGGAAATATACGATCAGAAAAGAAAATTTAAAAACTATATAAAACTTGCAACAGGTGTTGCTATTTTGTATATTTATCTAGATTTTTTAAATAAAAATTAATATAGTTATTTTGTTTGATTTTTAAATAAAATTTTAAATAAATTTCCAAACACTAATTAACTAAGATTTATTAATTAACACATTCGCAGTCGTCATCTCCACATTTCATTATATTTTCAACGACATGATCAATACAATCATTCGTAATATTATCTTTAGATTCCTCTATAGGTTCCTCTATAGGTTCATCTATAGGTTCATAGATTTCCTCATCAATTTCTTGAGTATCGGTTTCTTGAGTTTCTTCCTCATCATCAAATCCTGTATCTTGACTCTCAACTATCCAGCCGATATTTAAGGCATTTGTAATAGATAATATGTCCTCAATTTTCACACCAGATATTTCTGCTAACTTTTCCAACAAAAAGTTGATTAAAAATTCTAAATAATAAATAATTCGGTAATTAATTAATCATGTTAACCTTTTTCTGCAGTCATTTTCATCACTTTAAAACTATATTATAAGTTTGTTTATAGATTTTCTTTGTTAAATTTGCATGTCATTTGCATTTATGTTGCAATTAATAAAGAGAAAAACAAATCTGACTAATACATTTATTAAATATAACATTAAAATATTTGTGAAAGTCTAGCAGACATAATTTTCCAAATAGGAGAATATACATCATTATTATCAACTTTATATCCCTGGATTGCAATTGTTATATACCAATTTTCATTTTCTTTGAAACTGATTTCATCAAAAGCATCATAAAATCTTGCATATCTATTGTTGAACCATGCATGTTGATTACACGATAGATTCGAATCTATCCGTTTAAAAACATCATCAATAGTTTTGACATCAATCATTGAAAGCGTGCCGGATAAGAATTCAAATTTAGTTGGAATTAGCTTGACTGGTGCAACCAATTTCATATTGATTTCTTCTTTCAAAAAATACATTTTGTAGTTGTGGAACATTTGAACTGGTTGTACCATTTCTTTAGGTTTTTCGGTGCATGAAATTTTCTTGGTCATAGTGAATAATGATTAAATTTAAATGTTACAGGGTTTTTATACCTTTGACTCATGCCTATCAACCAATCAGATTACAGCATGTCTTTGTTTAAATTTGCATTTCATTTGCATTAATGCTGCATTTATGTTCTATTAATGTACATATTATTAATGCTTTATTATTATTAATGTTTTATTATTATTTGTGTCATAGTATTATTACTATTTCTATTATTACTATTTATATTATTATTATTATTACTATTTCTATTTTTACTAATTATATTTCTATTATTATTACTATTATTATTACTATTATTATTATTATTTATTACTATTTCAAATATAAAAAAAAACACAATACAAAAATACATTTATTGGTATCCTAAATCCACAATCCGGGAGTAATGAAACCTTCTCAGAGTTTTCACTAACTCCCATTCAACATATCGCCGATAACGATCGGCACAACATGAGCATCCGATGATGCACTGGTACTCCGGCTCCATTTGTTTGATGGTTCTGTTTATCTTAATATCCCATAAGAACTGGTGAAATACCTCCATTATTCTAATTTGAGTTGTGTAGAAAATGAGGTCCGGAATTATTTCATCAAGGTGGGGCACATCGAACACGTAATTTAAATGTACAATATTTAGTTATTTTCAAGAATCCTAGAGATGCAACAGTGATTGATTTTCTTGCACGTCAAGCATACCCTAATAATCGTAATTTTCTTATCAGTGCATTTCAAGATGCTACAAAAATACCTCATGGATATATATTTCTTGATTTCACACAACAATGTCCCGATGATTTACGTGTAAAAACAGATATTTTCAACCCAAAAGGTGCCATGGTTTATAAACAAAGTTGAAAACCTCTATGAATAATAATGTTTCTAAAAGCAAGGGTGAAAAATATTAAGAAATTAAGAAAAGGTATTAGAAAGACTATTAAAGTTCCAAAAGTTCCACCAACAACTAGTTATACACCATCTAAAAAACTTGTAACTGAAAATTTCTCTGCAATGAATCTTATTTCTAAAAATCCTAAACCTAAACGTAAAACCCGTAAAACCCGTAAAACCGGTAAAAAAGTAGTTAAAAATCATCGTAGTTTCCCATTTTTTAATGCATTGTTAAAGGCCCCGAGTATGAAAAGAATGAATATATTGCAATCATTCCCAAATTTTGTTGTCGATGATTTACTCAATATTATACTTAAAGTAGTCAAAGGCAAAATTAAAATCAGTAAATCAAAAAAGCATTTATTGAGCAAACATAGGAAACCATTGTTATCTTTAGTAAATAATAAAAATCGTAAGCAAATGAGGAAAATTATATGTAAACAACAAGGTGGATTTATTGGTGCATTGATACCTCTGGCATTATCATTATTAGGTGGAGTTGTAGGAAATCAATCATAAACAATGGGTGCTAATCCTTCATTGCCCGACATAAAATTTAATTTTAAATCTTCTTGTTGTAATGGAGAAGATTTGGACGAACCCAGAAGACGAAGCCGGTTTCGGTGGAGTGGCAAAATTAAACAAAAGAGTTCCGAATTCGAAAAAAGAAACCCAGAAGTGGTTATCCGATCAGCTTGCGTACAGTTTGAACAAACCAATGCGGAAAAGATTTCCAACAAGAGCGTATAAAACATTTGGTATTGATGATTTATGGCAAATGGATTTGATGGAGATGATACCTTATTCGAAAATTAACAATGGGAATAAATATATTTTAACATGTATTAATGTACACAGCAGGTTTGCACGAGCAATACTAGTCAAGGCAAAATCTGCAGAAGAAATGTCCAAGGCAATTAATATTTTATTTAAAGATGGACATCCTAATAACTTGCAAACAGATTTAGGTATTATTATTATTATTATTATTATTATTATTATTATTATTATTATTATTATTATTATTATTATTATTATTATTATTATTATTATTATTATTATTATTATTATTATTATTATTATTATTATTATTATTATTTTAGGTAAAGAATTCTACAATAGCAAAGTTAAGCAAATCCTCGATAAACTGAAAATAAATCAATACTCGGTACATTCTCAATACAAAGCTGCCCATGTTGAAAGATTTAATCGAACATTGAGAGATAGATTAAAGAAATTGTTCGTGCATCAAGGTAATAAAAAATGGGTAAATGCTTTACCAAAAATAATAACAAGTTATAATCATTCATCACATCGAGGACTGAATGGATTGAGACCGGTTGATATTACATCAAAAACATCATTGACTTCTAAGAAATCTGTAAAAATTGCAAAACCTAAATATAAAGTCGGTGACCATGTTAGAATTAGTAAAATTAGTGCATCACCATTTATTAAAAATTTTGATACAAATTGGAGTGATGAAGTCTTTGTAATTTCAAAAATAAATACTAAACAGAATAATGTAATGTATGTCATCAAAGACAATGATAATAATATTGTACAAGGGAAATTTTATGAGCAGGAATTACAAGTCATTCCTCCTCCAAAAGTATTTAGAATTCAAAAAATATTGAAAACTAAAAAGGTCGGTAAGGATAAACAATACTATGTCAAATGGCATGGTTATCAAAACCCGTCATGGATATCAGCAAAAGACCTAGTAAAGTGAATTTTTATACTATTTTGCCGAGCAATAGTTGTCCATTAATTCATCCAGAAAATCAAGCAAGCAAATTCATCATCGAACTCCAAAACCCCATCTATTTGGATAATGACTGGGAAGTTGCTCTGTTGGATTTTACATTTGTATACAATTTATTCCCAACCTATAGCAAATCAGTTATTGAATATAATAAGAAAGTAGCAGTAACGGAATATATTAGTGTTCTTATTGATAAAGATAGTTATAACTTGACGAGTTCATCGAAATCAAGGAAACCTATAATTTATGATGATGGTCAATATTTATACATGAATTGCTTGAATAAGCCATTCGAAATTATATTTTCTACAGTGGCTGATGCTAAACGTCTTGGATTTACTGATTTACGTAATGTAAAGAAATATCGTGGAACCAGTTATTGTTGGTGATTCTAGTGTTCCTTTAATGAAATCTATATGGATTGAAAAACATGATCAAGATGAAGTTGTACAAATCAATGTAGAAAATCCCATGTATCTACCTGTTTCAACATCTTGTATAAACAATATAGAAATAAATATAAGAGATGATTCTGGTCAATTAATCGAATTTCCAAAAGGTTCAAAAACACATTTGACATTACATTTTCGTAAAATAAATGGCTAATTCTGATATTATTAGTATGTATAGTGGTAGCCAATCTGGTGGTGAATTACCATATTTTATTGGTAAACAGTACGGATCAGGATGGTTCAGAACAATTGGTAGATTTGCCCTGCCTATTCTTAAACGTATTGGTAGTTTTGGTATGAAAACTGCAAAAGATGTTATTATGAATGAACAGAAAATACTACCATCTCTAAAAACAAATGCTTTAGCAGAATTAGGGAAAGTTTTACCCGGGGTTGCAGGTATGTTTCAAAAAGAAAAACCTCCAGCTCCAGCTCCAGCTCATGCTCCAAAACGTAAAAGACATGGAATATCACGTATAAACAAACGAATGAAAGGACATGGAACTATATTTGCAAAATGATTTGTGGTAAATCTGAATTATGTATATTTGATAGACCGTCGCCCCAGGCTGTAATAGAATTTGGGGCATTTGAGGAAGTTTTTCCTATGAATTCAATTACCGATAGTAGAAATGATATCGAGTTTTATATTAATGGTTCGCAAACCGAATATTTAGATTTGAACGATACTTTATTGACTGTTCAGATTAAGGTTGTAGATAAAGATAGAAAAGTTTTGGATGCCAATGCAGATGTAATACCGAACAATTTCCTGTTTCATACTCTTTTTAAAGACGCAGTGTTGGGATTTAATAATATCAAGATTGAGGGCGGAAATAATACATTCATTCATAAGGCATTAATAGAAACTATTTTAAATTACAATTC